>VDFB02302760.1:0-24982 GCA_007258455.2 Sequoia sempervirens | reverse complement strand
TATAGGGTGAATCTTTTCCAAAGTTGAACTAGCTTCTTGTCTAGTGCTAGCTCTTACCTTGGTTGTTATGAGAAATGGTATAGTATTTGATATGGAAAATTAATCTCTATTAACTTTAGAGTTTTGGACGACATATTTGGTTGATGCCCTTTTCATCTCTACTATTAATTTGATCAATTCAATTCACCTCTTTCTCATACATTTAGTTAAAGGCCTCCATCATGATCATCCACCACTAGTCTCCTATGCTAATGCTAGCTCATGTTTAACTTGATAATGAAATTTTGTAATAAAAAATTTGTATATTTTTTATATTTAATATATATAGTGGCTTTTCCACCTTGAGCATTCGAAAATAAGAAATGGAAGACTTGGTTTATAATGGAATAATTTATTTTTGAAGACTCGAAAGACATTTAAAATTTTTGTATGATTCATTTTCACTTCTTTAACATATATTAGTCTTAATTGTTAAGAAAATATATTAAAACTAGCAATCGCACCTTGGTGTGCAACGAGTACGCCGAAGAATTGTGGAAGGTTAATTGGAAAGTTTTTTTTTTTTTTTTCAATATGTGGTGTGGATGAGGTCAATTGATAGAGACAAATATAGCCCCAAAGAAATTATTGACTGGCTTATCAAATATGACACATTATTTAAATTTCATAGTAGAACTTCCTGCATTTAGATGAAAAGTAAATGGGGAATCATGGTATTAAAACAAAGACGTAAATTACAAGTTCTTGGACTATGGGAGGTGAAACATAAATATTTACTTATTTATCTCCAAAGAGATTAAATGTTAGAAAACATGAAATTTGGGATGGTTGCAACTTTTTGTTTTTGAAAAAGGTAAAGTAGCTGGAAAACTGGTTATGGGAGGGGAAAGAATTTTTATGCTAGTAAAATGATGCTATTGTAAAAACATTGTATTTAGGTTGTTTACAATAAAAATTTAGTTGAAATGGAGCCTGAATGCATTTGATACATTGTAAGGATAATGAAAAAAAAAAGATAATTTACAAACATTGAAGTGTTGTGCAATGATATTATAGTAAACCTTTCAAATTTATTTTTCCTTCATGGAATTACAGTAAACCATGCAACTTACTTTAATATTATGTAAAATTGAAATCTATGGTTAAAAGTGAAATGTAGTAATAATTTAAATGTGAATGTTCTATAAAGTTTTAGATTAAACAAAACCTTGTTCCTTCCTCTATATAGAACCAAAATAAATGTGTTTATAGAGTTAGACTAATGGTTTTTAGTTTTGAGTTTTGATGAGCAAGAAATCAGACCCACAACAACTTCCATCGGGGCACCACTTATCATTCTCTATTTCTGATTATGATGCATTTTTCAAGAAGGTAAAGGTGAGTAGTGGTTTACTACTTTTGGAATGTATTAATGCAAATAGCCATTGGTTAACAAGGTAAATGATAATATACGCCAAAAATGGGGATTTTAACTTTCGAGAAAACCCAACAAGAAGGGAAAATAAAGCAAGAATTTTTCTTTGATGTTTTTGAAAGAGGAAAAAATGAGTTTTACAGGGACCCGAAACCACAAAGTTTACAAACAAAAGAAAATATCATCAAATACCCCGTAGATAGAGAGGTTATAGAGAGGACAAAAAAATGACAAAGCCACAATCACCAAAAAAAGGCCAGCAAGGGCCATAGAAAAGACCCAAAAAGACTAGACAAAACGCCAACAACAACTGAACTTGGGACTTTAAAATTTCTGTTGTCTTAGCTTCCATGTCGTTCATTTCCTGAACCCCCCCTCTTTAGGATCTGGACCATCTGGGTAGTAAAAGGCACTTTCCTCTTAAGGTTGGCATGGGTCCTCTTCAATATTCCTTGGCCCTCGTTCTTGCTTTTATCCTTGTCCTCTTCCAGATCAACAAATAGCGAGCCCCATTGCAACTTTTCCAACTTTTCAGACATTGCATTGATGATCATGGCATCGTGCCTTTCCATTCTATGGTTTTGTTCCACAATAGTTTTCATATTGTTTTTCATTTTAACAATTTTAGCTTCCAGAGTCTTATACTTGTCCTCAATGCCATCATCTCCTGTTCTAGTATTGTTCTTTTTCCATTTTCCTTCTTCATTGCTTAGAGCAGACAACTTCAAATCCAATTCCTCCAACTTGCTATTTAGAACCCTATTTCTGAGATTAATATCATTAATTTGTTGATAGGCCCATTTGATAACCCTAAAAATATCACCAACGCCACTTCTAGCAGAGGCAAGGATATCTCGAGACTGATCCTAGTCTAAAAAGAGGTTAATATCATCCAAATTAGGGTAGCTGGGAAATCTGGTACCATCATCTCTGAAAGAGGCAAGAGGGGTAGAGACAGAGTTTCTGCTAGCTTTAGGGTTCTCATTTTTGTTCTCTAGAGAGTTCGCAGAGTAGGAAATCAACTTATTGGCAGGGGAACTCTTGAGAGCAGGATTCTTTAAAGGAACTGGGTAGCCAGGGTAAATCTCAGGGTTAGCTTTTGTGAGATGGGGTTTACAAAGCTGGGTTTTCTTACCAGACATGATAAGGGATGGATGGGCTTCAACAATTCTCTCTGGGTTAGGCATAAAATGATTCTATGAATGACCACTGTTCGTATCATAGTCCTCAGATTTCATGGAGGCAACTGGTTTAGATAAAGTTGACAGGTTTGAAAATGTTCATAGATTAACCTAATAAGACCAGGATGAAGAATAGGGTATCTCCTAGGATTTTTCTTGTGGTCCTTAAGGCTATTGCTCAATGAACATAACAAATAATAAGGCATAGAAATATGTACCTTATGGCGGAAGTGGTTAAGGAGAGCAAAATGATGATCATAAACTCTGGTGAATCTCCCGTCCAAGGTAATATACTCCGTTATGACACGAAGCACCTTTCTCCAAAGCACCTTGATGGTGTCGATTTCAAAATAGCTATTGGAAACTTTGACCAGTTTCATTTTATCCTTTTCTTTCTTAGGAAATTTGATTACTGCCTCGTCTGAAAACCTTCTGTCACGATAAAACTTCATGCTCTCAGCAGACATTCGAGTCACCTCTCCTATGATTTTCTCATCCAGTTTCACCTTTCTCCCAAAGAGGATTATTTCTCCATTATTTTAGTTCTTCTCAAAGTAGTTAGTAGCCATAGGATCATGCCCATGAATTTTTTCCATGAATGGAACCAAACCACCTCGCTGAACTTGTTTCTAGACCTTAGCATTCCTTGTGTACATTTCATAGCTATTTGGCTTGATTATTTTCCTATCCCCCCATATTCATATGCACCTCACTGCAATCTCTACCAATGTCGAAAACATGTTACAAATTTACGTAGCCATTCCAATGAACCCACAAAGTGTGCCGCTTTTTCTTACCAGCTAATTTACTTGACACGGCCCCATCAAATCTCTTGATTTTGATGTACTTATCCCTTTTCCCTATCATCATTAAAGATATTTTCCTCTTTCCCATGTGTAACATCATAATCTAATAAGGCCATGACTTCAGCTCCCAAGTCCCTAAAATTTTGCCATGTGTTCAAACCTCCCCTCTTAACCCCCTCATTCGCAAAGTAATCTGCCACACTGGTAGCTTCCTTGTAGACATGGGAGATTTTAACTTTATTGAACTTGTCTAAGATACATTTTTCTTCTTCAATCCAATTCTTAATAGATCAGGAGGGAGGGGTCCTACCTAGGAGACAGTCAATGATGTTTTTGGAGTCCCCTTCAAGCCATAAATATTTTATATTTAGATTAGGTACTAAATTTAAAACTTGAAAAGCTCCTATTGCCTCTACCACATGGTTGGTTTGATGACCTAGGGAAATGGCCACAACCACCATAAAGTTACCATTTGAGTCCCTTGACACACCTCCACTTCTGGCCATCCTCGGATTGCCCTTTGCAGTGCCATCAAAGTTGGCTTTAGTCCAGCCATTTGGAGAAAAGGTCCAACGCACACCATCCCTACTTTTCTTAGCTGGCTTGGATGCCTTAGAAACATCCATTTTGATATTCCAATCCTTTGCTATCAATAGATCATAGGGAGTGCACATCACAACTTCAAGATTAAGAGCTTTTTGGGGAATAACATTGAAGTTTTCCTTTATAAGCCTTTTTTTTCAAAAACATTAGTCTTCGACATCTCCTTATCCCTGAAAATTTTATTATTACATTCTTTCCACACACCCCAAACAACAAAAGGGAAAATAAAATCCCATAACCTTCAAATGAAAGGATTTTGAGATGGAGCTTTCCATTGTGAAAATAAATCTTCAATGAACAAGGGGAACACCCAAGAAATATTCCAAAGGGATAAAAAATTTCCCCAAATTGTAGCAACAAATAGACAGTGGAGAAATAAATGGTTTGATGACTCCACCTCACTCTTGCAATGGTAACATTTTTTGGGGATTTGTAATCCCCATTTGCAAAGATTATCCACCATTATCACCTTATTTTGAAGTAGAATCTAGAAGAAAATGTTGACTTTAGGAGTCAATGTTTCTATCCATGCTTTAGACTAGAAAGGAGGGGGGCCTTGAGAAAGGGACAATAGAGAAACAACCAAAGAAATAGAGTAGTTACCTGAAGGGTTGTCCATCGAGACAAGATGATCATTTAGCTGATTATGTCCCAATCTGACAACCCTTAAGGAAGATTGAAGTTGAGCCAACTCTTGACTAACCACACACAAATCGACCCAATCTCCTTCTCTCCAATAATCTTTAACACACTCTCTAAAAGTTGCTTTGCAAAACTCAGCCCATATGTTGAACCTTTCAATTTTTATTAGGGGATCCTTAGAAAGCCACCTGTCCTCCCAAAACCTAGCTAGATTGTCGCTTCTAATGTGCCATCCAACCCTTGATTCCAAAATGTTTCTACCAGCAATCATGTCATTCCAACAAGTTGAACCACGGGGCAGAATAAAAGAATCCAACAAGGCTTTGAGGGACACACAATTGGTCATATATTTACTTCTTAAAATATCTTTCCATTCTCCACTAGATGAGAGGGATCTCCATATTTTTTTAGCAAGAAGAGTCTTATTAATCATTTTGATTTTTCTAAGACCTAATCCCCCCAAGGTTTTCAATCTGCAAACCAAATCCCATCCTATAAGAGGCATCCTCTTTCTCTCCTCCGCACCAAACCAAAGTAATATTTTTTGGATCTTGCAATGGCCTTCGCATATTTAGCAAGAATTTGGAAAGGCTTAAAGCATAAATTGAGAGATTCTGAAGAGAAGCTTTGAGGAGCTGAATTTTTCCATCTTGGCTCAGAAGAGATCCTTTCCATCCTTCCAACTTCTTACTGAACCTATCAACCAACAAACACCAAAAGGAGTCTATAGGTTTAAGGCATAGATGATGGTATGAAGTTCTTATCTTTTTGGAATTTACAAATTTTCTCTAGATAGGAGTAGAAACCAATAGTAGTAGTGAAAGTAGCAAAAAGGGCTAAAAATAGCTGAATAAATTGGTGAACAATGATGAGCAACCGAGATTAGTTTAATCTTCTTGCAGTGATATAGATGCGAGATAGCCATCAATTCCTCCTACCCTAAATTAGGATAAAAATTGGTTTATTTTGTGCAAACATTTTGTAGTACATGAGGTGAATTGGTAGGCCATTTAGCAAATGATGTTTTTGCAAGAAAGGTCTCAATGGAGAAGTGATAGGTTCAAATCAGCTATGCATCCTTTATAGGGATTGAAATATGATCGATACAAAACCTCTGAATGAGGAAGATAATTAGGCTCCATTACTAGAAAGGTCGTGTTAGCAGTAGAGAGAGGGAGATTATAGGGATAGAAAGAGGGAGGGATAGAGGGGGGAAGAGTGGGAGAAAAAGAGAGAGGGGGTGGGTATTGAGATAGAGGAAAAAATAGTGAGACTTAAAGAAAAAAGAGAGGACTTGAGAAAGAGAGGGATATACAAAGAGGGAAGAGGGAGAGTACACCAATACATACTTCAATCACATGAGTAACCCTTATTGCATTACACCTACAGTTGATCATTATGCTTCCATGGTTGACCTTCTTTCTTAGGCTTACTATCTTGAAGACACTATACTTGCATGGTTGTATTCAAATAGAACACAAGCAAAGATTATAATGTCAGGATATGTTTCAAAGTGCTTCATTAATTAAAAGATTTTGAGAGAATCCTTGCAAAATCCATATTGTGTGTATCTTGCAATCATTGCATTCCATGAGATAATATTTCTTTAGGGAATTTTGTCAAACATTTCATGTTACAAGAGGAAAAAAAATAAATCCCCATGCAAGAATGGCATGGCACAATATAAGTGACATGTGATTAAATGAAAAGACCAAAGATGGCCATTCTTTATCAAATAATGTTCACCTTCTAGATGAGAATGGTGATATCATACTTTGTGCTGGAGAACTCAGAAAATGGTGATATTGCAGCACCAATTGCAATCTTCTTGTTGGCTTGCACAAAGCTAGAGCATAAAATATTGTAGTAGCCAATTTCCTTGTATGAATTAGTCTGCAACATGTAATTTTCATTCCATAAGCCATTAAGAGTGTGAACCTATGAGAATCTAAACCACCTATGATATTTCATAAAGCTAAAATATAATATCAACGGTTCAATAAGTGAATAGTTGAGGCCTGCTATGACCATACAGTTCGGGGCTGACCTGACAAGAACATTCTTTTAGTGAAGCTTTCTACGTTTATTTCGTAGTCTCCGCCAGAAGATTTTGAGGGTTTTCAGCCCCCATTAGCATCTTCCGCCATTTCGACACAGCTTCAAACCTAGTGCACAATACCATATGAATCTAGGGTTTGTAAATTTAAAAGGAAGTATTTAGAAAACTATGAAAACCTAGGGTTTGCAAAGTTTAATATGAACCAAAAAGAAGAAAAATAAAGAACAAAGGAAACATGATTTAATTAAAGAACTTACAGGACTTCAAACGAGATGCAAATCTTTAGACGACGGAGGGGAAGAAACTTTTATCACCTCATAGGTGCCCAAGAAGCTCTGTCTATGCTCTTTCCGGTGGCAATACAAATTTTTCAATCTTTTAGTGAAGCTTTTTACATTTATTTCGTAGCCGCTGCCATAAAATTTTGAGGGTTTTGAGCCCCCATTTGCAGCTTCCTCCATTTCTACACAGCTTCAAACCCTGATGCACTATGAACCTAGGGTTTGCAAATTTAAAATCAAGTGAATGCTACCTCTCATTCTTCCATTCTATAATACACTAGTTATTTTTAATCTTACAGGTTGAGAAGTGGAGAAAAGACTATAGACTCTAAGTGTTTCTTTGTACATACTGTTGATGAGCACTTTTCTGTGCACCATATTGCTCCAGATTAAACTACCTCGGCCGACTATTCAGAATTGTGCCACCGTTACCCTGGCTGACATATCTCCCTCTCAAATTCATCCCTCTTTCCCCTAACTGGACACTTAGAAAAATGTCCTTACCAAAACCCTAAATTAATTAAAGCTCCATAATCCTCAAGTAGACCCTCCACATAGGATTTAAACTATGAAGCTTCCGTTAAATTAAATCGAAGCCCTACAATTTTCTCACAACATTTTGCTAAAAGGCCTATTTTTGTTGTCATCTTCAACGGACTGAAAATGGTTGATGAAAAAAGCTAACCTGACAGACTGCCAGAATCTCATCGAGCTGCAAATCAATTTTGAGGTTTCTTATTTTTACTATTTGTTGACAGGATTATATAGCTAGCCAATTGGTCAGCAGATTGACTCCCTCCTCGATAGTTTTTATGCCTTTTAGCAAAGGAAAATATACAAAAAAAGCCTAAATGAGAGGTCAAATGATGGATAATTTTCAGAAGTGGAGGATGAACTGTAGACTCTAATGACGTTGGAGCTGAGAATCGTTGAAAGAGTTACGAGTTAAAAAATTTGGCTGCAGTAAATTGGTTGCAAGAGTCTGAAGGAAGCAACAAAGATTTGCAAGCAATCCGAGTTGCCAAAGAGTGAATACTAAATTCCCTTAAATTTTTTTGATTGGCTCTTGAATTGGGGGTGTCTGATGCTAAACTAGAAATTTCTCACACTCAATTCACGAATATCTCTAGTAAAAGGTTGAAGGAATTTCTTCCTTTGAGAAAAATTTGAAAGGAATTCTGTAAAATAAATCACATGCCTGATCTGATAACTATTACCACTTCTCTAACTAGACATATAACATTGAGCTTGTTGCCAGCAATTTGAAAGCTATGACAGTCGTTGGATAACTCAGTGGAAAACCGGTCAAATCCACTAATGTGGAAAGTAAATTAGCAATGAGTAGTTAGGATCATCCCAATGGTCAAGTGATGGATGTACACTGTTGATAGAAAAAAGAAGCTTGATCAATCTCAAATAAGATGCGCCTTCAGCCTAAAAATTAAATTCTTTTAATAATAATATACACAAACTATAAAGATAAAAAATATATTATATTTTTTATAGAAGCCTAAACAAACATTAGTATTTTACATAATTAATATTCTAAAAATACATTTTTTTTCATTCATAATATCCTAAAAAGACATTAAATTTTATTGTTTTGTTCTAAGTTGCATTATGATGCCATGTGTACTTTCTTTATGACCTAATAAAATTATGCGTATGTTGTGGTGAGTTAAATGTTGAAGGGCTAAGTTAGAGTGTTGGTGTCTTTGATGTATATAAACTTCACCAAAATTAAAACAATAAACCCCAAATATTATATTATGAAATTCTTGTTGCATATTATATGTGTGTGCTCTAATGCCATGTGTAGTTTCCTAATGTTTTTAATTTAATGTATCAATGGGAGATTTAAAAAAAATTAAAGTAATATCCTCGTTTGATTCAAAGTGAAAAAATTATTGAGTTGATAACTTGATATTGAAAATAGCATGAGGTACTCTGTATGAACCCAGAAGTCAATCGAAATAAGATTTGAAATAGGTTTCATATCTTTTCAATGCTTGAGGTACACTCAGGTACTCTACATGAACCTAGGTGTCAATCCAAATAACATTTGTTGTGGCTCTCCCATGTCCTCATTATGCCTCCAAAAAAAATATAGCTCACATGAGTAAATACCTTTGAAATCTAGTTTTTATAAGATTACAATGCATTATTTATCAACTGTAATTAATGATTGAGTAGTGGGTTAACCTCAAGTTTTACTATAAATGGGGATGGTGAGTTTAACTAACATCATTCTTATGTCAATAAAATTCTTTGAGTGCATTCTTTTGAGTTCTAATAATTATTTTCATTTTGTCAATTTAATAAGGAATATGATGATTTCATGGTATTATTGGTGATACTCTAAATTATCCTTCTCTAATTATGTAATTTTAGAGTAAAAGAGAGACCGATTTCCTTTAGAATGGGTGGAATTTGAAAGAGGTTGATATGGTTCACCTCGCTCTTGAGCAAAGTTTTGAACCAAGATGAGGAGCTCTAATAGAGATAAGTGATTCCATAGTGAGCACAACCATACAAGTCATTTAATTTGATCCACATGGAAACACATCAATTTCTAATCAAAGAGGAACTTGAACTTTTAAATTCATTCTTAGTTATCCTACTAGCTTGGAGCTACTCAAGGAGAATAGTATTAGATTTAAAACCCCTTCAACATCTTCTGAACAACTCTTGTTGGTACCCAAGATAGGTAGATTTTCTATATTCATAGCTCCCATTTCCCAAGCATGGTTGGTAAGCCCCGTGGTTTGAGAATATGATCGCAATCCCATAACACCACTACCAACTTGGTATCAATTATGTATGATGTAAAAGTGGCATGTGTCATTTATACAAGAGCTAGCATGCTCTACTCATATTAAAAAAGGGATGTAACATTATAATTCGTTTATAATAAAATAAATGGTTCTGATATTCTTTTTAATCCATTTGCACTAAAGAATTATTTTGTGTGTGAAGTGTATATTCAAGTTACAATTAATGGTATAATATCTTTCATTATGACTAGTTCCAGAGTTTAGGAGAATGGAATACATCAACTAGGCATGATTTCTTCATAGGGGAGTAATTGACTACATTCCCAACCAAAGTACGACTAATTTAATAGACAAAACTTTCCTTTTCATTCTCATTGTGTTGAGTGTGTCTTAATGAAACTATTTTAATGGATATGTAGAGAAAGATGGGTTTCCTTTGAATGGGAGGTATGAGAACTGGTGGCAATGGTAAATATTATTTGAATTTACCAAAGCCTTGTAAGAGGCATCCTATTGAAATATTGTATCCTTGCAGAGAATAAGGGTAAATGGTTGACATTAATTATCTACAAGATGACAAATGAACTACCAAATGGACTAAAGCTTGTCCTCGAGACTCCTCAATTAATTTAAATTCTTTGATGGGGGAATGTTGATGATATTTTAACCTTAGAAGTATAATCTTCTATTCATCTTTGAAAGATTATAAAGCCTAGTAGCTTTCCAAAAGTGATGCCAAAAACACACTTTTATCTATTGAGACATAACTAATAATGATAAATTTGATCAAATATATGGTCAACAATATTTGTCTTTTATTGGGAAAAGGGATCTAGGATATAAAAAACACTCTTCCTGAATTTTTGGTGCATTAAAAGTAATCTCAAATACCCACTTGGCTACAAACCTTGATGGAAGAGCCAAAATGGTGGAGGAGGGTTCTAATAGACTATTTTTATGGGGGTTGATCTAATTTAGATGCTTGTTAATTAACTAATTTTTAGGATGTAATGATCTAACTATGTAAACTATAAAAATGTGGCAAAATATTATGGTTTTTGAGAAATTGAATGCAACAAGAAAAAAAAATAATCTAGAAACATAGAGGGAAAACACAAAGGTTCCTAGGGTTAAAATTTTGTGTTGAATTAGCTGTTCTAAGGCATGGTGCACCCTAGACAATCCTCCTATTTTATGAAATCTAAAAACATGGGCCTAAGGTCAGTAGTCTTTAGCTGATGTTCTTACGAGTTCATTGTTGGAACTTCATCTGTTGATGAGAAAATATATTTTCTATGGCTTGAAAAAATTTAGAACTTGAATGCATGAATGAGAAATTATTCCTTAATCATCCTCCAACTATCTTCAGATCTAAAAATATGGACACATGAAGGAGGGGGAAGGGTTATTCTGTATAGGGGTTTACCTAATTCAAACGCTATTTTTTGCATTTCAACCTCCACAAAGGCTATGATGATATGGAAAGAGAGATCACCCTTGGTAGGGAAAAGGATAAATGATAAAAAAGTAATGAATTGAAAATTTCTTCCAACTCACCACTCAGATTTGTCTTCCTTGATGGAATAAAATCATGTACTCATCACCTTCAAGGAGAATTTGATAGCTTTATTTTATTTCTTACAAGTGTTAGTTCTCATAAAATAAATGAACATAAAACATGAATGAACTCACAAAAAAATATGATGAATGATACACATGATGCTTGAAATGAATAAATGTTGCAATAATGCTAACAATTCTTTTCTTGACTACGCTTGAATGATTCTTGAAGTATAATATTTTCCCCTAAAAAATTTTAGGATTAAAATTATGAAAATACTTTGTATTTAAATGAAATAATTCTAATTTCTTCAAAATCAAATGCGGATAGCCAAGAAATAAATTCATATTTTTAAATAATAAAATACTAACACTAGCATATTAAAGTAGAGTCAAAATTGTCTAATCTAGGGCACATGATAGCATAAAATAGACCCATCCTTTTCGAGGCCAAAAGTGTTAGAGGTAAAATATTAAATGCATAATTCCATTTTACATGTTTTGTTTTGTAAAAATATTTATAAAATAGGAAATTAAATGTATAATTGTTCCAAGCACATAAGGGGTAGTATAACCTAGTGTAACATTATCCAGAGTGACAATTTTTTATACTACATTTAGACTCCACTTTAGTGAGAGCATGAAATTATTCTTAGACTTGCACTTAAGGAAGAATATGTAAAGAGGGTTTCAATTATCCAAATACTGAATAGATAGGATGGCATTGAATCTAGGAGATGCGCTAGCCCCTCGGATTAAAGATACTATAGCAAGAAAACATAAGGACAAAGGAACACACATGTATGAGGTGTAATACAACATGGAAAACATTAACTATACATAACAAACATGACATAACACAAACATAACATAATCCTAACACAAAGACAAAGATACAAAATATGATTCAAATAAACATAATACAAATACAATACAAACATGATGCAAACATTCAAATGGGGCTATGAAAATAATAGACTAAAATATCCATAGAAATCTCACTAGGATCCATACCAAAGGAATTGATGTAATGTAAAGGTTAGAAAAAATTTTATATTTGTCAGGTGAGCCATGAATGAAGGGATCACAAGCTCGTGAAGTCCATTATTCAGTAGGCGAGCCTTCTAAAAGTAGAAAGTGAAAAACACACAAGGGCTTGTGAGGACCATTTTTCACTAGGTGTGTCCCCATTCAACCATACCAAGAATTATAGTCCCAATAATTTTGATAAGGTGCACTACATAAATGTACAATTAAAATCCAACACATCACCAAGTCTAGTGTGTGTGAAAATAGTATATGACATAATAGAATGCATGCCCCCACCTTAAAGTAATTGCTAAACCCAACTGTGAGCAATTTTTTTAAGTTGAAATAAAATGATAAGGGTATGTGCAGGATCATGATGGGCCAAAAAGTGGCGGTAATTAGGTGTATTGGGGTGTCAGCTAATGTTTTGAGTGTTGAAATAGAAAGTTTTGAGATTCTCGCTTTCCGAAATATAGTTATGCTTGCGTTTAATAAATAATTATCTATTCATTTCTATTTGAATTCATTCAAAGTCCTAATTGATGAGTTGATTGACAACTGCTAGCTTTCAAATAATTATCCATTTTTGGTCTAAAACATGTATTTTTCTAACTGCTTCACATACTACTAGGATTTAAAAGTAATTTCTTGAATTTTTATTGATTCTGGTGAAGGTCAGACACTTGAGGCTTTTATATTTTAAAGTTGCTGTGAAATCTTAATTAATTATTTACTTGGAAAAAATTATAAAATATATACGTCACATCGAGACATGAGTCCTCTACTTATATCTAAAATTTTATAAAAAAATATTATCATTTTATTGTGGTTAGGGTGGATAGACAGATGCCTACTTCTTATTTTTTCCCTAAAATTTAAGTATTACTACATTGAAATTTCAAATTTTCACCAAATAGATTTAAGAAAAAAATAAACCTAGTAGTTTAGAAACTAGATTCAATTTGCGGGTAAGTGCACAAAGTTGAGTCCACGAAACATGGAAGTTTTTTCCTTCACCAAAAAATTGAAATCGACATTGAGGAAACGGGATCCCGATTATAATAAACAGGATCCAAATTTTTAAAAATTGAGATCCCGTTACGGTTCGGGATCCTGCTTTTTAAAACTCGGGATCCCGTTTCTCATAGGATCCCAAACCAATGGAAAAGGAACGGGATCTCGATTTATAAAAAATGGGATCCCGATTTATAGAAATCGGGATCCCATTTTTTATAAATCAGGATCCCATTTTATATTGATATATATTTTTTTAAAAGATTGATTTCACTGCTCAGCGGATGGGACCCCGAGTACTAGTGATAGTAACCCCAATGATCAACAACAGGTACCCACCTACATGCCATTTTTTTGCATTTTTCTATTTTGAATTGAAAATTTCAAAAAAATAAGTTAATTTAGCATGTTTTTTTTAATTTATTTCACGTTCTAAGCATTTTTTTAACTGTTATAGTAGAATTGAATAATTGTAAAAATAGACGAAAAAATGCAATGAAACCTAAAGGTTTTTTAATAAAAATGAAAAAAGAACCTTGAATTATTTCTTAGAAACAAAATTTACCTATTGAAACCTAAATTGTTCGATTAAACCCAAAAAAAAATTGAATTTGAAAACCCTAAAATTGAAAGAAAACAAAAAAAATTGCATTTCAAAGCCACAAATCAAAATCAAATAAAAATGTGCATTCGTCCAAATCAAGAGCTTTTGAAACCACAGATTTAAATCAAGCGAAAAAATTGAATTGAAAACCCTAGTTTGAATTGAAGCGAAAAAATTGCATGAAAACCCTAATTGTTTAAAATTGAAACCCTAAATTGAATTGGAACAAAAATAATTGTTAAAACCCTAAATTGGAATCGAACAAATCATTTTGATTTTGAAAACTAGGTAATTTCGAGCTAAAAAAAAATCATTCGCATTGCTTAAATGTTTTAAATTTTATTTGCTTTGTATGGAAAAAATGATATATATTAAACTTTAGTTTCAATATTAAATTATAATTAGATTAGAAATCAATATGTTAAAGAATAGTTAATTCATAAAGTTTATCTGTTTTTCAAGTTAGTTAGCAAATTAGTAAATGTAAATGTATACAATGGGTTAATTACATTTCTTTAAAGTCTAAATGTAAAAATGCAAACTTCACCCTAAGTTTGCTAAACTAAACCCTAAAATTGTAAGAATAAACCCATAACACTAAACATTTGAAATTTATGAACCTAGACCCTAATCTCCATTGGACATACCTAAAATTGTATGGGTTCAATGTCAAGGTGAGTCTCAGCTGAAATAGTTATCAAAGCATTTTGAATATCTAGAATGCCTTGAGAGTATAATTATAGCAATTCAATTGGAAACACTTGGGTACATATATATCATATGAAATTTAAATCTAGGAAGGAGTTGTCTATGGGTGTGTTATTGGCCCATGGAAAGAGGTTTGTATGGGAATATATGTATTAAGAAAAACATACCACGTGACCTCTATAGGATTTTTAAGATGTGATCCTAGATAATAATCCACCCATGTCCTCAATCATAATGGATTCTTTAGCAATTAAGAGAGATTCAATAACCATAAAATTACCTATATTTTGATACTATATAAATTTATGTGGAAGGATAGAAATGCATCAATAAGGAGACCAAGATGGAACCATTTAACACCTACAAGGTACACCTATTACATGGGAAAGGGAGGAGGTACATGATGATAGTTTGGAGGAACTACATGTTATTATTACAATTTAGAGACATGAGGATGATTCATATAAAATAAATATAATTAAATATTTATATTATTTAATATATTATATTTAATATAATATATTAAATAATAAAAATAACATCTCATAAAATATAATACTTTAAAGATTACAGTTAAGGATAGGTATTACAATTTACTTGGGGTTTTAATGAGGATTAGGCTTAGATTCAATTGGTTTATAGTAAATAAGTTAGGTTACAATTAGGAATATATGAAACATTAATATATATAATACAAATATAAATTAATTTAAATATAATATAATATAGGAATACATTTAAGAAGATTAGGTAGGGTTATAATTTAATTAAGTTTCAATTAGGTTTGCAATTCAATTAGGATATGGTTAGGGGTGGGGATCATTTAGCATTCTATTATTGTTAGAGTATGGGTTACATTTAAGATTATTGTTATTTTTGTCATATGTATAGATTGATTTATTTTTAACATCATGATACTTTTTTTTATTAGAGGGGTAAACACTTTTGACCCAGAGCTAGATGGAACCAATGAGGCTATAGTATGACTAAATTTGGACCTCACTAGACATCTAGATCCCCTTAAGCCATCCTATCACCTTAAATTGTAAATCAATTTCTTAGAGTCCCAATAGCAACACATTCTTCGGGGATCAAAGTTCTTAAAATTTGGTGAAGTTGCCGGGCAACCGATTTAACAATAATGGATGGGTGCAGATTATAATATGAATATGAAGTTTCCTTGATCTAGGTTGGTCAGGTGAAACAAGATAGATCCCCGATAACTATTCCACAAGAAAATGTTCTTCACTGACTTGCAAGTTCATTATATTCCAAGGGGCACCAAAACTTCACCCTAAGTTTTGTAAATCCTAAACCTTGAACTCTAAAATCTAAACCCTAAACACTAAACCATTAATTTTGTCCTACCCAACACCATAAAGTGAAATTTGGTTGTCTTAGGAAAATACGCCATATTTCATTCCCTTATGCCATGTAATTTTGTCCTGGGATCTTACTACATGTACATCCCCTTAAGTTATCCTATTACCCTAAACCCTGAACTCTAAAGTCTAAACCCTAAACCCTAAAGCCACCATTTTTCTTTTAAAGCCTCTTAATGGAATTTGGTTGCCTTGGGAAACTTCACCAAATTTTATTCATTTGAGCCATGTCATTTTCTCCTAGGACATCACTAGACGTAAATCCCCTTAAGCCATCCTGTCACCCTAAATCGCAATTCAATTTTCTTAAGGGGATCAAAGAAGTTCTTAAAATTTGGTGATCAAGGTTGCCATCATGATCTAGGTTGGTTAGTTGAAACAAGAGTAGATCTCAATCAACTATTCCACAAGAAAATGTTCTTCACTAACTTGCAAGTTCATTAAATATTCCAAATTCTAAACCCTAAACCCTAAACACTAAACCATTCATTTTGTCCTACCCAGGATCATAAAGTGAAATTTGGTTGTCTTAGGAAAATCCACCATATTTTATTCCATTTTGCCATGTAATTTTGTCTTGGGATCTTACTACATATATCCCCTTAAGTTATCCTATTACCCTAAACCCTAAACTCTAAACCCTAAACCCTAAACCCTAAAGCCATCATTTTTTCTTAGGCTCTTAATGGAATTTGGTTGCCTTAGGCAACTCCACCAAATTTCATTCCCTTATGCCATGTAATTTTGTCCTAGGATCTTACTACATATGTCCCCTTAAGTTATCCTATTACCCTAAACCCTAAACTCTAAAGTCTAAACCGTAAACCCTAAAGCCATCATTTTTTCTTAGGCTTTTAATGAAATTTGGTTGCCTTAGGCAACACCACCAAATTTCATTCCCTTATGCCATGTAATTTTTTCCTAGGATCTTACTACATATATCCCCTTAAGTTATCCTAAATCCCTAAAACCTAAACTCTAAAGTCTAAACCGTAAACCCTAAAGCCATCATTTTTTCTTAGGCTCTTAATGAAATTTGGTTGCCTTAGGCAACTCCACCAAATTTCATTACCTTATGCCATATAATTGTTTCCTAGGATCTTGCTGCATGTAGATCCCCTTAAGCTATCCTATTACCCTAAACCCTAAACTCTAAAGTCTAAACCCTAAACCCTAAAGCCATCATTTTTTCTTTAAATGCTCTTAATGAAATTTGGTTGCCTTGGGAAACTTCACCAAATTTTATTCACTTGAGCCATGCCATTTTCTCCTAGGACCTCACTAGACGTAAATCCCCTTAAGCCATCCTGTCACCCTAAATCATAATTCAATTTTCTTAAGGGGTTGACAATATTACATTTCTTAAGGGGATTAAAGAAGTTCTTAAAATTTGGTGATCAAAATTGCCCAAGGTAAACCATTTAACTTTCGTAATAAGATCATGAATTATACAATATAATGGTCAGTGTATTTTCATTCAAACAATATGCTTTGAACCTATAAATAGAGGCTTACATATAATTTTATCATCTTGCTAAAATTATTTACAAAGGCCATTATGTTGAATGGTTTAAAGGTATTTCCTAAACATGTATCTTACATCCTTGAAATTACAAATCTAATGTAGGTTCCTCATATCTTAAAGATCACATGGATCCATTCAATAATATTATGATCAATTTCAAATTTCATCTTCATTTATCTTCAGATTGATTTAAGATAATTTAGAGGTTTCAACAGGTGCACCAAAACGTCAGATGTGAATATGATGGTAATTTAATTTTCGATGGATTATAAATTAAAATTGTCATTAGAATCATTTTATTGTCTTACATCTAATTTCATCTTTCTCTTATGTACAGAGTGTTTCAGGTCATCCACATAGTCCGCATGGTGTGAAGAGGTCTCTTGATTATAGAGACAATACATGACCTAGAAACATGTGATTTTATGTGTTATATTTGTTTATTTCATGGACTATATTTCCTGTTGATCATGTACTTTGTTGGACTTTATTTCATGTGCGCTTAATATATTGGTTTCATGCACTTAATATGTTATATAAATTATGGACTTTATTATTGTTTGAACTTTTAATTTACACATGTACATTTACGCATTTTATGTTCATAGTCAAGACATTAATATAGGACATTGATGTGAAATTTAGTGATCTCATACATGGATTAATATAGGACATTTTAATATTTACAATAATCAGTCAATAAATCATAATTTACAAACAAAAGCAATCTATTTATATACTAGAAATTTAGGGTCTAAACCTGAATTGCGTTAAAATATGGGTCAAGTGAACATGGATCTTATGCTTAAAATGTGTAGATGCACTTCCAAAATCTACATAAGTTATTATTTTAATATTATTTGGAAATAATCATGTGAATGTAAAGTCTTTGGATTACTGCATATTTAGATTAATATCAAGTTGGTAATGAAAGTCTTTAACATGTCAAATTTAACTATAGGAAAAATTGAGAACATGTCAAAAAGGAAAAAACAGTTATAAAATAAAAATAATCTTCAACTATAATAATGATTGCTCAAAATACACATGAATTAACACTGTACATGAATAGTAGAAATCCTCCAACATAAAAAATCTTCAATATTTTTAAAAAAATTAAGAACATTTCAAAAAGGAAAAATCACTAATATTCTATTTTATTCAAAATTAACATATATATGTAAATAAATATTAAAATTCTAAGGCTATACTAAAGGTTTTATTGTACAAAAATATGGCAACTTAAATAGATAAGTTTTTCATAATAAATGGACATCTAAAATCAATTTAAAATTATAAAATTAAATACAAAGAAAATATAATAAATTTATTATTACACATAAAATAACTTTTTAAAGCAATATATTTAAAGCTAGCATATCTATATTTAAAAATAAATGTAATTAAGAATTATATTCACATATAACTTTATCATATGAAAAAATTTATATAACATTATTATTATTTACAATTGGGTTATGATTATGATTATGACTTTGTTAGGATTGGGGTTCAATCAAAATTCTAAGATAAAGCTTGGAGTAATGGTTAGCATAGGGTTAGATCAAGGTTAGATTTAGGGTTAGGGTTCAAAAGGGTTCAATTAGGATTAGAATTCAATTAAGATTAAGGTTAGGGTTATATGATAAAGCTTTGGGTAAAGGTTAGGATTAGGACACAACTAGAGTTAGGGTTAGGTTTCAATTAGGGTTAGATACAAAAAGGCTTAGGGATAGGATTAATTTTAGGACAGGGTAAGGATTCAATAAGGGTTGGGTTCTAATAACGGTTAGGGTTAGGGTTCAATTAGTATTATAGTTAGAATCAGGGTTCAATTCTAACTCTAATTAAAATTCTAATCCTAACCATAACAATACCATAGAAGATTAGAGAATAAAAGCATTAATAAATATTATAAATAATAGTTCATCTAACACTAATTTATAAGTTGTCAAAACAAATAATGATGTCTTAAGGGGGTGTCTAAAGGGGTCATAATAGAATGTCTTAAAGGGATGTCTTAAGGGGTTATAATATGTCTTAAGGAGATGTCTAAAAGGGTCATAATAGAATGTGTTAATTAAGGGGATGTCTTAAGGGGTCTTATGGGGATGTCTAAAGGGGTCATAATAGAACGTCTTAAGGGGATGTCTAAAGGGGTTATAATATGTCTTAAGGGGATGTCTAAAGGGGTCATAATAGAACGTGTTAATTAAGGGGATGTCTTAAGGGGTCTTAAGGGGATGTTTAAAGGGGTCATAATGGAACATGTTAATTAAGGGGATGTCTAAAAGGGTCATAATAGAATGTCTTAAGGGGATGTCTTAAGGGGTTATAATATGTCTTAAGGGGATGTCTAAAGGGGTCATAATAGAACGTGTTAATTAAGGGGATGTCTTAAGGGTCTTAAGGGGATGTCTAAAGGGGTCATAATAGAACATGTTAATTAAGGGGATGTCTAAAAGGGTCATAATAGAACGTCTTAAGGGGATGTCTTAAAGGGTTATAATATGTCTTAAGGGGATGTCTAAAGGGGTCATAATAGAATGTGTTAATTAAGGGGATGTCTTAAAGGGTCTTAAGGGGATGTCTAAAGGGGTCATAATAGAACATGTTAATTAAGGGGATGTCTAAAAGGGTCATAATAGAATGTCTTAAGGGGATGTCTTAAGGGGTCATAATACGCCTAAATATAGAATATTGATTTTGATACATAGAAGTACATAGGCTGTTTAGTTTACATGAAATATGCAGTACACCTGTCATCTCAAAACTAGTGTTTACAAAATTTGGATATGCCATCTCAAGAACATCTCAAACTCGTGGCTAGAATGCAGTAGGTCTTCACACCACCTGATATCAAAAAGGTACAAGCAATATCAATGAAATCATCAAAACATACATATTTTAATTTATATAAAACTATCTATATGTATAGAACTCAAGTACCTGCATTTAAAAGTATTCCACACATGTTTGTAGGTTGAATCTAGGAATCCTCTCCTTTTTGTTTCAAAGTATGAGATCAATGCAATGATGGCTTTAGGATACATAAAATGACAATAAATCAATTTTAATATTAATGTCAAAACAATATCAATATATAATCAAAACATATATTTAATTATAATTGAACGACATTTTCTTTTTACAAGTATTCCATGTTGTCCTAGGTTGAATTTGCATGGACTAAGATCCTTTTGTGATTATGCCTTAAGGATATATAAAAGAACAATTTAAATCAATTTCAACTAATAACACACTTGACCAATGTCAAAAAATGTATTTAATGTATTTAAAAGGACAAAATCAAACTAAAACTATATTTACCTGTATTTACTTAATCCATTTTACCATCTGCATCCTCTCTTTTTTGCAATGCATCTATGATTGCCTCATGCTCTTCCATAGAAATTGACCATAGAAATTTTTTTGAAGGTCTTCCACGATACCGCTCTAGTTTTATATTTGTTGCCACCACCAAATGTGAATAATGCATAATCTTTTTATGTGTTTCATAGTCTTCGAATGCAGGTAGACCATTCTTTCTTCTCAAGCATTTTGTAGCCAAGTGCCAACAACCACCACCATCCTATTGGAAAACACATGTTCAAAACCATCATCAAATAACTTCTCAAAATTTACTTCTAAGGGGACCAAAGACTTGTTCTAAAAAAATTGCTTAAGGGGATCTAAAACTTGTTATCAATATTTGCTTAAGGAGGTGTCTTAAGGGGATCACCGTACTTGTTGGATAATGAAAGCCATCATCATCTTCTCGAGGTGTTAATAACTTATGTTTAGTTTCCACACAACAAGCCAACCAATATTCTGTTTGTTCTTCATTCCCCTCAGGTGCAATAACTGCATACACATGTCCTTCCAACAAAATTCAATTTAATAACTTGTGCATATCCATATAACTAATTTAGTATTAAAAAATAACTTAATAAAGCAAAATAAAATGAAATAAATTAAATTAAAATTACCTTCTTGTACAAGGTCTAAAACACGATCATAATCTTCGTGATGCAAACAATCGATCATTTCTTCAATAGTTCTTTTCATATTGATTATGTGTTTCTACAGTGCTCAACGATCTTTGCTCCCACTGTTCAACCCATTCTGTATTTTCACAAGCTTCCCAATCTCCTAAGATACAAAAATGGCAAAAACATGCAAGCTCCCTTGTCCAAATAGTCCATGTGCTTGCTTTTGCACTCCTAAATGAATGCCATTTAGTAGATCCACTAATTGCCTCACAATCAACTCTAGATACAATGTTCTCTTCTTCCACCAACCAAAAGAATCAATGAACTATAGAGTAATCACTTGAACCAGGTGCAGATAATCTTCTATTACACCAATCCACAATCTTAGGTGCATTTTTAAATTTTACTGAATCCTTGAATTTTAATTGTTCTCTAGCAAGAATTCTTTTGACACACGCACCAGCTCCATCATGTTCTCCTTTACCATGCCCAGCTTAAAAAAAACTCCATATATGTTGGACATTAAGTTCCTTGTGAACCCTACTTAACTAATAGAACATTCTAGCATTTTTGAACTGCCCTGTACAATTATCTGACCATATGAGGTGTTCTTTCATATGGATTCCTCTTTCTTTTAAATTTCTATAAAATATACTAAAATAATATTGAACAAACTCCTCATGAGTGTAATCAATTGTCACTCAAATAAAAATGATACTCCTCAAAACTTTTCTATCATCCTTAGTGCTATCATTTGCATGTCTATAAACAATATGGACAAACATAGCTACTTGCACAGAATTATACTATTGAGATTGAATTTCCTCTTGTGGAGTGAGTATAATTCTCCGCAAAATAAACCACTGAAAGTATAGTACCAATTTGAAATGTGTTTGTACATGCGCGAAATTGGCCATCAAGCCATCGAGCATGTTTAGAGTGCATAACACATTTTGGTACAATTTTATTATTAAATTCACTCATAAATGCATGCACACTAACTTTTTTTGTAACTAAATCACAACGCTTTCCTATTTTTCCATCTTTTAAAGAATAGTGAACATTCCTAAATCTTTCGACGCCTACTAATTGTTGTCCAAAATCATGATCAACACTTTCTATGCAAACAAATTCTTAAAATGAAAGATTTCCAGCTTAATGCATTGTCCGTAAATACAAGAACTTAAATAAAATAATTTATCATTAGATTTTTCACAAAAACCTCCGGAAATAAACTCTATTGCTTCAGGTGGCATATCAATACCACAATCCTGTATAATCATGTTAGAATGCAAGGTACAACATATATATCGAAAAACATCATAAAAATAATGAAATTGAACATGTATTTTACAACAACAAGATATTCGTTGCTTATTAATTTTTAAATACCAGGGTTTACATTTTTCAAAAGACCTTTGACTTATTTTAATATTACTAGGTAAAACTGAATCGCTACAAAATTTTCTATAAAATTCAATTTGTGTTGTATCTAATAGGTGTTTTGGTTGAGGATCGCGAACTTTGGACCCCACCCTTAATTTTAAAACATCTCTAGCATTAGATGAAACCCTAGTATTATCATGCCAATATTTTTCGATCAAAGATTTAATTTCAACATTCAATTTTATATCAGACCTTGGTAGTCGTCCACTAAAACTCCAACATTGATTGATAAGATCATTTTCTATACTTTCTCTTCTTTTTGCCACTCTTAGTAATGTTTTAGGATGCATTTTTAAAACTTCACTAATATTGCTTACCATTATTTTATTCAAAGTTGTTTTATTAACTATAGTAGTAGTTATAGCTCTTCTTGCTACTTTTTTATCTTTAGATCGACTATTTTTCCCAATAGATTGAATGGCACCAGCAACAATAGACATAACATGTTTTAAATGATTGATCTTTTTTCTTTTGGTTTACCATAAAAGCCTAACCTTTCATTATTTCTCCTCATTTTTTGCATTTCCCTCATCAATCAGATCATTAGTTGACATTGAAAATGAAATTTTTACGATAAAAGAATTTGGTGTATATTCTATTCGCATGTGTTCTTATTTGCCTCCAAGAAATTTGATCAGGAAGATTATTGAAAACACCACTTCCAATTTTTAAAAAAGTATTTTCATTAAATTCAACATCACATTCTAGATTTACATCTTCATTTTCATCTTCATCTTCATTTTCATTTACATTTTCATCTTCATTTTCATGAACAAAATGGTTTTCATTTTCATTTTCATCAACAAAACGGTTTTCATTTTCATTTTCATCAACAAAACGGTTTTCATTTTCATTTTCATCTTCATTTTCATCAACAAAATGGTTCTCATTTTCATTTTCATCAACAAAACGGTTTTCATTTTCATTTTCATCAATAAAACGGTTTTCATTTTCATTTTCATCAATAAAATGGTTTTCATTTTCATCTTCATTTTCATCAACAAAATAGTTTTCATTTTCATTTTCATTTTCATAAAAAATATAGGTTTTGTTTCATTTTCAAGAAAATGATCATTTTGATTTTCATTTGCAACAAAATATTTTTCTTTTTTGTTTTCAACAAATTATATAAAAGTTTCATCTCTCTGAATATAGTCAATGTCAACATCATTAAATCCAGCATCTTGTAAAACTTCTACATACAAATTTACCATTTCACTAACATGTGGATTTGAAGACGTACCTGGATTTGTGCATATTGAAACATTCTCCATAGCATTCAAAGAGGGATTTTAAGACATAGTAGGACTTGTTTGTATAATCATATTCTTCTCCAAATTGACTCCTTGCAAATTAGCTTCATCTACAACCATGGTATCCTCAATGTTTTCATCTTCAATAGTTGTTGAATTGGTTGCTCCACCATCGTTCATTGATTTCATTCTCATTCTTCTTTCTCTTTGTCTTTGTCTCTCTTTTTCTCTATTTGCTTCAACTTCTTGAGGAGTCAATGTCTTTCTTCTCTTATTAGGAGCTTTATCTCCCATAATTATAAAATTCTCAAGCATAAATGAATGTTAATAGTGAAATACTTCAAAATATTCAATCCAAATTGGAAGTTGAATACCTATTACGACAAAATTATTCCTCTTGTGTTCCTCAAAACAAGTAGAAAACTACCACAATTCCACTTTAAAAATTGTTTTCTTCATGCTTCCTTTGAAAAATTCAATCCATATTGCAAATTGAAACCTTTTGTTCCTCCAAACAAGCACAAAAATAACACAATTTCACTTCAAAAATGGTGTAGATGATGCTCCCTTTCATAAAATCAACCAAAAATCAAATTCACCACCTGTAAATACAATAACTTATGAAAAATAATTCATTTTTAGTGCTCTCGGTCGTACATGTGAAGTTGCAAAGTTGCAGACTTCACAGTAATTTTGCATAGTGTATTTA
>VDFB02302759.1:0-13204 GCA_007258455.2 Sequoia sempervirens | reverse complement strand
CTCAATTTCTCATGGAAACTCATGAAAACACCCTAGGGCATCACCCTAAAACCATAAAAATTGCATTTCCTGTCTCCCAAACCATTGGTACATGTAAAATACCATGAAACAAGTGATTCCACCGAGTTACAGGGCTGGATAGTAGGTGGAATGGCTATAACATCACTTTTACACCAATCAAACCCTCAAATTAGTTAGAAACAGGCAGTCCCAGAAAAATGAAGAGATCTCCCTCAAAACTCAATATTAGAACCTCTAATTGGATTTAAATGAAAGATATTTTATGCTCCTACAATATTATATAAGTCTCAGAGCATATGGTGGTGGTACAGATCCGTACAATGCTTGCAAAGTTTAGGAAAACAGAAAAAACATGGGGTTTCAGACCACCCGGCAGTAAAATGAGGATATCTCACTCGATTCTCAATGAAATAACACCATTCAAACGCCAAAAGAAAGATTATTTAATTATCTATCCATCCATTATAGGCTTGGAGTGTGGAACAATACGTACAGGTCGTACAATGCTCGTGATCAGCAATTTCTTAATGGAAAACACAAAAAACAGCAAATTTCTTATTAGAAACTCATTCCAAACTTCTTCAACAGCCTCCCCTTCGAGATATTACAACAATTTATCATGCTACCACCTGAAAAATACCTCTTGGGGCGTTCAACTTCCATAACCACCCTTTAATTAGATTCTAAAATGACAATTTTGCCAATTTTTTCCCTTAATCACTATCCCATTACAACTTGATCAACTTGATTTTTGCAAATACCACCTAACTGACCTATTAAGCCCTCCAATACATTGAAAATGGTCATTGAGACCTTATTTAACATGGAATAAGACCCTACTCCCCATGTCCCTTAAAACTCATGATTTCACATGGCTTTTGCATTATGAATCACACTGACAAATTCAACTAAATGACTCAAAATCCTTTCAAATTACATTATGACTGGTCCTTTAGACCCTATTAAGCATAAAATAACAAAAGACACACCTAGGTATCAACTTAGACTTCACAAGGTGTAGGTGCTCCTCCACCATACACCCCCTCATAAAAAGGACTCTTGCCCCAAGAGTGGAAACTTGTTCTTGGCCTTCTCATTGTTGCTTCAAGCATCTTCAGACCTGGTACTAATCTCTTTAGTCCTGGATGAAAATTTGGTGTTGTTCTAGGCCTTAGACCTGCAGAAAAACAAACATTATAATCATATAAACCTGCTCTCTTCCTTGCTCCACCCATACATGGGTAGCTCCTCACCATTCCTTGCACATTCTGCCTTACTATCTCTGTGATCAGACCTGCATGCCTCTGCTTAATTTTATTTTTTTGTAATGCCCCTGGACCTGCCATGTCACCATCCTCTTGTACCCCTGCACTAACAACTTTATCCTCTTTCGCATTACCAAATTTCACTTGTCTTGCACTCACTACCTCATCAAGTTGTTTTGTCACTGTCAAATCAGACTTAGACATTGTATTTTCTGCAAACTTTTTTTGTTTCTCAACCCTGCTCTTGACTACAGGGCATTCAATGGCTCCTATTAACACACTTTCATGCAAACTCACTGTCAACACTTCCTTTACCCCTGCATCAAACCTTATACCTACATTTTCAGTCTTAAAACAGTGAACAACATCAGAAAATTGGTTCTCCTTCATTACATTTATAGGTTCCTTCTTGCCACACATTATGACCTTTGCTTTACCTTTAGCATCTTCTAGAAGAGGAGTTAACACAAAAGAATGACCATCTTGAACTATGGTGTAAGTATTTTCCCTACCATCATACAATGCCCTCTTGTCATATTGCCAAGGTCTGCCTAATAAGAGATGACAACAGTCCATTGGAAGAACATCACACACAACACTATCATGATAACCACCAATTTGAAAATCCACTATAGCCTTTTAATTCACCAACAAAGATTGATCATCAGTTAACCATGAGATTTTATAGGGACATTCATGAGGAATATTTTTCAATCCTAACTTATTGACCATTTCACATGACACCATGTTTTCAGTTGATCCAAAATCAATAACTACTCTACATACCTTGTCCTTGCACTTACAATTTGTCTTGAAGAGACTTTTCCTTTGCAAAGGTGCTTCCTCTTTTGCTGCCTTCAAGATTGTTTTTCTCACCATCAACATTTCCCCAACCTCAGGATCTGCATTCCTACTTGGAGAACAATTACTTTCACACTCCTCTTCCTGTACCAATTGTGCTCTTCTATCAATCTTCTTGTCTCCACTAGAAGAATTACCAACCCTCTCAGGACACTTCCATGAAGGATGGCCAAACTCATTGCATGTGTAGCATCTTCCTGCAAAATCATTAGAACCTCTACCAATACCAAACCTTCCTCTACCTCTAAAACCAAAACCACCTCTAGAATCATTGTGATCTTTACCTTTGTTTGCTCCTTGATCTTCATTTGGCTGCTTTGATGTAGAAGGTATTCCTCTTCCTCTTGCACTAGGACCACCTCTTCCTCTTACTGCTTTCTCTTGTCTCCTTTTAAGCTTCTCCTCCACCCTGATTTCCATTTGATAACAATCCTCTACACTCCTAGGGTTAGCCAAAACCAATTCATCCTGTATATTAAGCCTCAAACCACCAATATATCTAGCAATTTTTTCATTTTCATTCTCATGATGACCATACCTCAAACTTAATTTATAAAACTCCTCAGTATAGGACTTAATATCCATTTCCCTTTGCCTCAAACTTTGCAATTTTTTAAACATTTGAATTTGGTGATCTTTGGGTAAGAATTTACCTTTGAGTTTAGATATCATCTTGTCCCATGATGTGATCTTAGACTTTCCTTGTTTCCTCCTCTCAGACTGAAAGTAATTCCACCATACCAAAGCGTGACCCTACAACTTAGTCTTTGCAATCCTTACTCTTTTCTCCTCAAGAACTTCTTCACATTCAAAATGGTTATCTAATGCAGCAATCCAATCAAGTAGTTCTTCATCATTTAGACTACCACCATATTTAGAAACATCAAGTTTTACCTTAGGCTTGTCACCTTTCATTGCCTTCAGCAACTTTTCCATTCTGTGATCCTCTGGAGTAAGCTCTTCTTCCACATCTTCAAACTCCTCATCTTTCTCTTCTTCTGGCTCACTCTCTTCAACATCTCTTCTCTTGTTTGTCTCTAGGGCTATGACTCTCTCTTCCAACTCTTTGAGTTCTCTTGCATGCCTTTCCTTCATCTCCCTCATCTCTTTAGCCATATCTTTGCTCTTTGGAGGCATCTTGTCAACCTTTCCTTTTCTTCAACCTGCAAAATGCAAACCAAAACCTGCTCCCTGCTCTGATACCACTATGATGCAGAGGTGGCAGCAAATTAAAATGTATTCAAACTCCCAAAAACATAGTTTTCCTCGAAAGAAACTTACTCCAACTAGCCAAACCACAAAACCTCATTTTAAGCCAATTTGAGGAGGGTTTAATGAAAATATGGGTTCCGAGAAAAATCACAACATTCCAGTGCCTCACACCTTCATAAAAAGACCTTAGAAAACTCAAAACACTATCACATATATAGTTCCAATCATATTTTTCCAAAACCTTACTTTAGTTCCTCAATTTCTCATGGAAACTCATGAAAACACCCTAGGGCATCACCCTAAAACCATAAAAGTTGCATTTCCTGTCTCCCAAACCATTGGTACATGTAAAATACCATGAAACAAGTCATTCCACCGAGTTACAGGGCTGGACAGTAGGTGGAATGGCTATAACATCACTTTTACACCAATCAAACCCTCAAATTAGTTAGAAACAGGCAGTCCCAGAAAAATGAAGAGATCTCCCTCAAAAATCAATATTAGAACCTCTAACTGGATTTAAATGAAATCTATTTCATGCCCCTACAATATTATATAAGTCTTAGAGCATATGGTGGTGGTACAGATCCGTACAATGCTTGCAAAGTTTAGGAAAATAGAAAAAACATGGGGTTTCAGACCACCCGGCAGTAAAATGAGGATATCTCACTCGATTCTCAATGAAATAACACCATTCAAATGCCAAAAGAAAGCTTATTCAATTATCTATCCATCCATTATATGCTTGGAGTGTGGAAAAATACGTACAGGTCGTACAATGCTCGTGATCAGCAATTTCTTAATGGAAAACACAAAAAATAGCAAATTTCTTATAAGAAACTCATTCCAAACTTCTTCAACAGCCTCCCCTTCGAGATATTACAACAATTTATCATGCTACCACCTGAAAAATACCTCTTGGGGCGTTCAACTTCCATAACCACCCTTTAATTAGATTCTAAAATGACAATTTTGCCAATTTTTTCCCTTAATCACTATCCCATTACAACTTGATCAACTTGATTTTTGCAAATACCACCTAACTGACCTATTAAGCCCTCCAATACATTGAAAATGGTCATTGAGACCTTATTTAACATGGACTAAGACCCTACTCCCCATGTCCCTTAAAACTCATGATTTCACATGGCTTTTGCATTATGAATCACACTGACAAATTCAACTAAATGACTCAAAATCCTTTCAAATTACATTATGACTGGTCCTTTAGACCTTATTAAGCATAAAATAACAAAAGACACACCTAGGTATCAACTTAGACTTCACAAGGTGTAGGTGCTCCCCGCACTACCAAATCCATGTTCTAAAATGTTAATTATCAAGGTGAAGAAAAGCTTGCCGAGAATCAAATAGTAATGCGTAAACTGTTATGTAGGTTAACATTTACCCTTAGTGTGAAGAAAGAATGAGAGAGAGAGATAGAAGAATCATAACACATGCAACAACATATTTATGTGGAGAAACCCCAAAGGGAAAAAACTCCACCATCGAAAGAGAGGCAAGTATATTACTAATATTATGAAATATTACATGCAGCAATAGACTTCTCTTATCATCCCGGTAAAATCTTGCAGCACCCTGTTACCTTGCAACCTGCAAAACTGAATTGAATAACTCTAGCTCAAGGCCCCTATTTAAAGAGATTTGTGAGGATGAAAACCACCATGGTTTCACCAAAAAATAGGCTCCAATACCTCCTCACAAAAATCATGCCTCCCTTCATGAAATGATCATGCCACCCTAAGAATATCCTCTTACAGATGCTCTTACAACTGTCATAAGGCATAACTTATGCATGAGCACCTAGGGTCAAAGATAGCATATTCTGTCATAGGAATCTATCATACTTGTCATAGGAATATGTGTTACTGTCATAGCATCTTATGAAAATTGTCATACATGTCATAGGTGCTCTTACAACATCCTAACAACCCCATTCTAGAAGATTCCAAGTGGGACACCTAGCTATTTTGTCCTTTTCCTAAATGACAAACGGTAACGGTAACACTACATTTACATTGTCTCTTTCACCACCGTTGGTTAAACAGTTTCACCTCTTATGGGTAAATGTTGAAAACACTTTAGGTGAATAATTAATTAAAGGATTTACAAGGTTGATGGCACCTAAATCCTAACATTCTCCCACTTGACATCATACATTTTAAATTACACCCATAGAGATACAATTACATAGAATTAAGTACAGTGATCAAGGCCCATGGCCTTTCTGCACCAAGAGAACTTTTCTGTGGTGACTGGATCCATAAGATAATCTGCAACATTATCCAAAGTGTCAACTTTTTCAATCAAGACCTGTCCATTCTCAACCATTTCTCGTACAAAGTGATACTGAACATCAACATGCTTAGTACGAGCATGATACATAGGATTTTAGGGCCAAACATATGGGAAACTCCATCATCACATCCAACCCTCACTACCCTATTATCAAAACCAATGCCATTACCAAGTCTTTGTAACTAAACCACCTCCTTAGAGGCATGTGTAGCAGCCATATACTCTACTTCAATGGTGGACAACACAACTATAGGCTGCCTCTTACTCATCCAACTTATTGCATCTCCAAACAAAGTAAAAACATAGCCACTAGTTGACCTCCTGATCATCCAAGTCAATCCACCACCTGAATCAACAAAACCTCAGATGTCCAATGACTTATCAACATTGTCGGCATTCATGATAAACCAAATAGTAATCAAGTGCCTCAAGAAATAGCTAAATACCCTTTTAACAAAATTCCAATGTTCTTTAATAGGGTTAGACATAAACCTGCTTAGAACTCACACTGCTTGGGCTATATCTGGTCTAGTACAAACCATTGCATACATTAAACTACCGAAAACACTAGCATAAGGAACTTTAGATATTTCATCAATATCATCATCCGATTCAGACATGTCTAACTTAACCTGCACCAACAAGAATGAATATTTATTGGTTTAAATTTTACATATTAAACCCTCTCCGTGAAATAGTGTTATCATACTTACCTAACTTAACTAAAGTTTTTGTGAACTTTTAGATTCCTAATTTCCATTTCCATCCTAACAAATATATTTAGCAACCCTTAAATCTTACATAATAAACGCCTGCAGAGCGCTCCTGTTCCTTAATTGTTGCCTTATTGTTACCAATGAACAACATATCATCCACATATAAGACAATAATAAGTATATGATCATCAATAACTTTAAAATAAACATAGTGATCCTCTTCACTTCTAACAAACCTACCTTTAACAAAGCATTAAACTTCGTACCACACATCCTAGGTGACTGTTTCAAACCATATAGAGACCATTTTAACCTACAAACCAAGTGTTATTTTCCTTTCACAACAAAACCGTCAAGTTGTTGCATATAAATTTCTTCCTCGAGATCCCCATGCAAGAAAGTAGTTTTAACATCCATTTGTTCTATTTCTAAATCATAAGAAACAACAATGGATAAAAGGAATCTAATAGAAGTTAACTTAGCAACAGGAGAGAATATTTCACCAAAATCAACTCCTCTCCTCGAGAGTAGTCTTCCTGGCCACTAATCCGCCTCAGACCATCTCCCAACTTACCATTTGCACCACTTATTTTTATATACCCACTTATAACCAATGGCCTTTCTTCCTTTGGTAAAAATAAAAAGATCCTAGGTGTCATAGTTTTTCAAAGACATCATCTCATCCTACATGGCCTGCATCCAAGACTCACATTCTTTTGAAGTGAGAGCCTCCCTAAAAGATCTAGGTTCACCATTAGTACATATCAAAGAAAATTTACAATGAAAATAAGGTGGGCTATACCTGTCAACTAGATTTCATTGTCTTGTGGACCTTCTCAAAGGTGGAGTAAGAGATTCCTCCTCATGTTCATCTTCATTGTTTTCAACTTCTTCTCTTAGAGCAGATTCTTTAGAACTCTCTTCTTCTTCTCCATCTTTCTTGTCCATCTCTCTCGCTCTTTCCACATGTTCATCTTTCTTTCTTAGTTTCAAAATGCATTGTTTTTACTTTCCTTTGGTTTCTCATCTTCAGAGTTAGCTCATATTTCTAAAAATAACATCTCTAGAAAATATCATCTTCGTGTTAGTGATTCCAAAGTTATAACCTTGGCCATTTTCACCATAACCTGCAAAGATGCATTTCTAAGATTTGGGATCCAATTTAGACTGCTTATCTTTAGGCACATGAACAAAAGCCTCACAACTAAAGACCCTTAAATGTGAAACTGGAGGCTTTTACCCAACCACATTTCATAAGGTGTTTTATCAACAAGAGCTTTACAAGGAGATATGCTAATTAAATAACAAGCAGTACCAACAACTTCTTCCCAAAAACATTTATCTAACTTAGCACTACTTAACATGCTCCTCACTCTTTCCATTAATGTGCGGTTCATTCTTTCTGCTACCCCATTTTGTTGGGGTGTGTAAGGTGTAGTCTTTTTCCTAACAATTCATGCACGTTTGCAAAACTCATCAAATTCCTTAGAATAGTATTCACCCCCATTGTCAGATCTCAATACTTTTATCTTATAATCTGTTTGCTTTTCAACCAATGCCTTAAATTCCTTAAATTTGGTGAAAACTTCAGATTTTGTATGCATAAAATAAATCCAAGTATATCTTGAGTAATCATGAATGAAGGAAACATAATAACATGATCTACTCAAAGAATCTATATCCACTGGACCACATACATCCGAATGAATTAGTTCTAACAATCCATTAGCTTTATTAGTTCCTTTAGGAAATGATGACCTGTTTTGTTTACCAAACACACAATCCTCACATAAATCATTTTTACCAACGGAATAATTAGAAATACCGTCTTCTAGTTTCTTATCAAGTATGGTCCTAAGACCTTTTTCACCAATGTGACCCAATCTATGGTGCCACAACATACATGCATTTTTAGTGCTAGTTAGAAAAGAGGAGTTACAAAAAGTAGAGGCATGTAACGTAAACAGATTCCATGTCTGATATCCTTTAGCAACCACCAAACTTCCCCTTACCATCCTACAACCATACTTTTCAAATGTCACATTCATTCCAGAATCATTCAACTTGGAAACCGAAATTAAACTTTTTGTAAGTCCTAGAATATGTAAAACATCATCAAGGATTTTAACCCTCCCATCACTGAAACACAACTTTACCTTTCCTTTACCGACAATCTTTTGTGAGTTGTTGTCACCCATGAAGACCTCTCCTCCATCATATTCTTTGTATGTAGAAAACCACTCCTTGTGAGGAGTCATATGGAAGGAAGCACCTGAATCAATAAGCCAAGCATCATTGCAAACTGTGTTAGCTGAAATAATCAAAGCATCAGAATCACTGTTATTAGAGGACTTTTCCATGAAGGAATCTGCATTCATTTTATTATTTCTACATTCCTTCTTCATATGTCCTCATTTACCACAGTTCCAACACTTCACTCTGCTCTTTCCAGGGGTCTTAGATCGTCCTTTAGACTTATCCTTCTTCTTATCCCCTTTAGGCCCTTTCTCCTTGGGCCTACCTCGCACATGCAAGGCATCTTGGGAGCCACTATGCATGGTATTCCTCCTCATCTCCTCTGAAAGAAGTATGGGAATAACATTATCCATCTTAGGTTCTGCACCACCACTTGTTATAACCATAATTAAATTTTCCCAATATTTTGGCAAAGAGCAAATCAATAGAATACATTTATCCTCATCTTCTATTTTAACATCAATAGATGCAAGCTGACTTATAATCAAATTAAAAGCATTCAAACGTTCAGCAATAGAATCACCATTCTTCATCTTTAATGAATATAAACTTCTTTTGAAATACAACTTGTTAGACAAACTCTTAGTTTGATAGATTTCACCTATCTTCCTCCAAAGCTTGTATGACGTGTCTTCTGAAGAGAAATTTAGGAGGACAGAATCAATGAGACACAACCGAATGGTCCCTCGAGCCTTCTTGTCTAAATTCTTCCAATCTTCATCCGACAAGGTTGAAGTAGATGGCTTCTTATCAACTGAAACTGGTAACCACTGATCTCTCTCCTCAAGGAGATCCTCCACTTTCAACTTCCACATCTCGTAACTAGTGCCATTGAACTTCTCAATATCTTGATGAGAGGTGGAGGCCATGGTTTACAATCTTTCACTAATCTGCAAAACTCATAACACAAAAGCTCCCACCGCAGCAAAAACCTTCAACACTTTAAAAGGAAAGCGTCCCTTCCTTAATAGAACCATTAGATCTGATACCAAATGTTGATTATCAAGGTGAAGAAAGCTTGCAATATGAACTTAAATAGGTGAATGCAAATCTGAAAAATGTAGATTAACCTTTAGCCTTAAAGTGCGAATAAAGAATGAGAGAGAGAGATAGAAGAATCATAACACATGCAACAACAGATTTACGTGGAGAAACCCCAAAGGGAAAAAACTCCACCACCAAAAGAGAGGCAAGTATATTACTAATATTATGAAATATTACATGCAGCAATAGACTTCTCTTATCATCCATGTAAAATCCTACAGCACCCTGTTACCTTGCAAACCTGCAAAACTGAATTGAATAACTCTAGCTCAAGGCCCCTATTTAAAGAGATTTGTGAGGATGAAAACCACCATGGTTTCACCAAACAATAGGCAGCAATACCACCTAGAAAAACCCATGCCTCCCTTCATGAAATGGTCATGACATCCTAAAAATAGCCTCTTACAGATGCTCTTACAACTGTCATAAGGCATAACTTATGCATGAGCACCTGGGGTCAAAGATAGCATATTCTGTCATAGGAATCTGTCATACTTGTCATAGGAATCTATCATACTGTCATAGCATCTTATGACAAATGTCATACATGTCATAGATGCTCTTACAACATCCTAACAACCTCATTCTAGAAGATTCCAAGTGGGATGCCTAGCTATTTTGTCCTTTTCCTAAATGAAAAATGGTAACGGTAACACTACATTTACATTGTCTCTTTCACCACCATTGGTTAAACGGTTTCACCTCTTATGGGTAAATGTTGAAAATAGTTTAGGAGAATAATTAATTAAAGGATTTACAAGGTTGATGGCACCTAAATCTAACAAGTATATCTAGGTTGATTAAGGATCTTGGAATTTTTTTTGCAAAGCGTCCCCTTTTTTCGTAAAGTGTCCCTTTTGTTTGCAAAGTGTCCCTTTTGTTTGAAAAGTGTCCCTTTTGTTCACAAAGTGTCATGTTTCTTCGCAAAGTGTCATGTTTCTTTGTGAAGTGTCTCATTTCTTTGCAGAATGTCCCAAAAGGGGGTCTAAAGTGTTTAGGGCCTTTAGAAAAGCACACTAGATTAACTTTTGCACACTTGCATGATGCAAAACGTAAAACAAAAAGATTTTAGATGAATTTTAGAGCATATTTTTGTAAATTTTAAAGGTGCCTGCTCGAGGATGACAGTGGTTAAGAGGGAGACAACTGATTTTTCTAAGAGATCTCGCTCCAGTACTATCAGCAAAGGAGACAAAGCATCTTTAGGCTAGTGGGATTTATTGGGCATATCTTATGCCTCTCATAAGATACCACAATGCCATGTTGATGGCTCTTTGCGAGTGATGGGATGTAGATACATGCATGTTTCATCTTCCCATAGGAGAGATGAGAATCACATTGAAGGATGTACACTAGATTTTGTGTGTGTCGATTCGAGGAGATCAAGTATATTTCCATAGAGACTGAAGCTTTCTAGAGCAAAGGGTTGATTTACAATACTGTGTAGATGGTCTAGTTCATGATGCACGAATTAGCAGATGGATTGGTTTGTCCATAGTATTATATTCATGGGCACCAGTGGTTTGACATATTATGATGCACACCGTAGCACTAGTCCTTGTCCCTAATGGTCTGAGTGTTCATCTTGAGGGAGGACTAGTTCACATGATTCAAGGGATGGTAGAGTGGTGGACAGTATACACCTGGGGTCAGAGTATGCTAGCACATCTTTATTATGATTTGGGGTGATTTATTTACCGAGAGATGGATAGTATGGTGTACTGCACACTTTTATAGGTGTGGTTCCTTGAGCACATTACATGTACTAGACTAGTTGGTTATCCATGCATGATAGCAGTGGGGTACCCACAAGCTTTCTGGTATCCTTTGCATTGACTATGGCAATATGGTGATTTGCATTTTTTGAGGGTACAATTTGACCAATTGGATGAGGATGAGGTCCTTTGGAAACCTTATTAGTTGACATTACAGTGGCCAAATTATACCATACAGTTGAGGAGGATTTATATTTATATGGATATATTTTTAGTAAATCGGATTCTTCATGTGTCGATTTGAGGAGATCAAGTATATTTCCGCAGAGACCACACCTTTCTGGTGCAGAGGGCTGATTTACTGTACTATGTAGATGGTCTAGTTCATGATGCACAAGTTAGCAGATGGATTGATTTGGTCATGCTATTATATTCATAGGCACCAATGTTTCAACACATTATGATGCACACCGTAGCACTAGTCCTTGTCCCTAATGTCTGAAGTGCTCATCTTGAGGGAGGACTAGTCCAACTGATTTGAGGGATGGTAGAGTAGCAGACAGTATACACCTGGGGTCAGAGTATGTTGACATATCTCTATTATGATTTGGGGTGATCTTGATACCAAGAGATGGATAGTATGGTGTATTGCACACTTCTATAGGTGTGGTGCCTTGAGCACATTACATGTACCATACCAGTTGGTTATCCATGTGTGACAGTAGTGGGGTACCCAAGAGCTTTCGGGTATCCTTTGTGGCGACTATGGCAGTATGGTGTTTTTCATTTTTGGAGGGTATGATTTGACCGAGTGGATGAGGACGAGGTCCTTTGGAGACCTTATCAGCTGAAATTACAGTGGCCCTGGAGATTATACCAGATAGTTGAGGAGGATGCAGATGGATAGATTTTTGGTTGGCTATCATGACCATATAATACGACCATTCTACTATGATCGAGTCATGTGATAGTTTGGGAAGGTACAAACACCACCTTGGGCATGTTCTTCTTTCAAGAGATTAGTGTGGAGTCCATGCATACTAGGTGATATAGTGCAACTCATGCTCAAGCATGTAGCTGAGAGTGACTCTAATGATTCTGATCATGACTAGCCACCATTCTCTGACACAGATGATGGTGGTACCACAACAGAGCATGAGGAGTGGCGGACAGTGACTTGACTAACACCAATATTCCAGATGGATGAGCTAGTGGGAGATGAGGATCCACTACTAGATGATGGAGAGGAGCAGGAGGATAGACCTGATGAGACATGCTATAGACCTGCCGATATATTTACTAATGTGATTGATGATGAGTATGATGAGGAGGTAGATCCAGATTATGTGGATTAGGAGGGAAAGGAGGAGGATGAGGAGGAGGAGCAGTATGAGGAGTACGAGTCACCCTTGAGTGAGGATGATGAGGCAGTAGCTAAGGACCATCATGAGGGGGGAGATTTCTCTCCCATCCATAGGGCGAGGTCACGAGCAATAGCTGCAGCTGGCACTAGTTCTCACAGCCAAGGGGAGGCTAGCACAACCTCCATGCCCCCAGTACAGGATGACATTGAGGTGACACATCCGACTAGCGACATAGGTGATGATATTTGATTTGATGCATGTACTTTGAGTGATTATGTCATTTTATATACATGTATATCATTATGATGATTACTAATTGTGTGATGTTTCTACCTTGTAGGAGTGATGAGAGACTACTGAGAGTTCTATTGTTAGGCTATTGTAGAGATAGTACCCACATCCATCGATGAGGAGGAAATGGATCCTGACTA
>VDFB02302758.1:5000-27319 GCA_007258455.2 Sequoia sempervirens | reverse complement strand
TTTTAGCCTTGCACTGTTATAATTACTTCTTTGATGTGAACTTTGTGCGAGATAGTTCATGCCTCACTTATGTTTTTTTTATCTTGTGATTTTTTTATACTTTGTGTAGGTGGCTTTACCCTAGATGTTATGTGGGTCTTCTAGATGCTAGTAGGGAGAGTGGCTCTCAATGGGGGTCAGCACACAAAGTGGCGTCTAGGATAACCCATGTGAGGGTTTCATAACTAAGTGATAACCTAATTAATGAATTAGTGGGTTGGGTAGGTTGACATTAATCAAGATAAATGGATGTCTCACCTGTGCCTATAGTGCTTGTTTAGGCTAAGGACGGGTTGAGAAGGCTTGGTTGGAAAGATCAACTTCCTTGTCCTCATGAAAGGAAAGTTGGTTCCACATGTGTCACCCTATGGGACCGACATCTAGTGGGAGACTGTTAAGATAACCATAGATGGGGGCCGACATCTAGTGAGAGACTGTCAAGATAACCCATGCTAGGACCATGTGATGACACTCTTCCCTACTGCATCCTAGCACTCCCTTGTTTGTGGTCATCCTTTTTATTTTCATAACTTTGGAAGCGGTGCCACTGCTATGTTTTTTCTTGTTGCACCTTGTATGTTGGAGTCATGTTAGCCCTTGTCTACTTAACTGCTTGTGTAGTGGGTCGTTATTGCCATCTCCTAGCACGGGGGCTGGACCTTAGGGTTCCACATGGTCGGGTGGAATGTTTTATGTACTTCATTGGGTTCCCAGCTGATGTTCGTGAGCATGGATGTTGTACCGTATGCAGAGATTCCAAATCTTGTACTAGACTTGAGATAGTGTTGATGTTATGTAATGTAATCATTTCAGTTGTATCTTATCATGTATCTAATGTATCCTTCCCATTGTATGTTGGGAATTATTGATGTAATTATGTAATCATTGAATGATGCACCTTTATGTAATAAAAGTGATGTATGTACTCCTTGGGTTTAACATTTGAACATTGATGGTTATTTATATAATATGATGTATGGATGTATGATGTCCATTTACTTAATGCAATGGATTTATAATTATCTTTTGTGGATTGGTTAATCTTAGATGTTGGGTTAGTACATGTTAGGAATGTATGTGTGTAATGAAGTCATGATACCTTGAAGGACATAGATAGAGCATATATGCATGCAGTTTACATTTCTATGTTAGTTGATAGTATGATCTATATGTTTCTTCACTTTAAAAAAAAATGTGTCATAATTGTTAGTTAGATGTGTTTTCCTTTGGGGTTTCGTGGTGGAGTATTACAGTGGCACTCAAAAGTTGCCTCTTCAACCAAACTACACACTCATTAGCCAATAAATGGATATCCACTACAAGAATTTTCTATGTGCACTAAGCTAAGTAACTTGTTATGTTGTTGCAAGTTACTTATAGTGACCCCCAAGATAATTTCTATATCTCAACCTAACACTATAGTTTTTTTAGGTGTCTATAGTCAACCTATACACTCAATCTATTTGTTGTAAGTAACAACAAGATACACACACAAAACAAACTACACCATAAAGAAATGAAATGTCAACAATACAAGCAAATAGACATGGAAATAAACCTTGAATAAAGTATTGATAATATAATACATTGTATTTCACACCAAACAACAAATAAAATAACCATTCTTTCATTAATATAATTTAGAATACAACCTAGAAACACTTTTCGTTAAGAAATTGCATTATAAAAATTACAGAGTTAAACCTCTCATATCTCGCAACAGCACATAGTTTTACTCCTCTTCATATAGAACACCTCTCATAGCTCAAGCATTCACATGAAGTTAATAAACATGTAGCTCCTGTTGACAATAAACCTATTCTCATTCATGTAGCTCCTCTATCTTTCATAAACTTACACATTTTGAGACCAATAATATTGACCTTTCTCTTTTTTTAAGTTTTTACTTCAACTCTTTCATGTGCTTACCCAAACCCCAATCAAAGATCTCAATTTTCCTTTTTTCTAAAGAACCTTGAGTGTTCTATTCATTTGGCCAAAGGGAACCCTTCAAGACTAGCCACCCCACACATATATTCCTCTTGTAATTTTTTGAGCCCAAACAATAATACAAATCTAATTATTAGCCTTCCAAAAATACTTATTATTTAGATAACAACACTATTCTCCTTACTAATAATTGATAAGATCTTAGACAACTCGTATTATAATTGTTGCTTATACATGAGCAATATTATTACATATCAAATAGAAAATGAAAAAATAACTCCTAATCTCCTTATTATAATGAACAACTCATAATAGGTGTAAATTTTGATCTCTTTCTTATTAGAATAATGGTTGTATTACATTCAAATGGTTCTACAATATCAAAATATACAATAGAAAATTCATACCAACAATAATGGAAAAATAAATCAATACAATGTGGCTAAATTCCATATCTAATGAAACTCAAATAAAAACTATGTATGAGATTCTCTCCAAAATCACTAGGCTTTTGGTCCTAAAATTCTTACGCTTAAACACAAGTGCTCAAAATGTAATTTGAAAGGAATTTGGTTTAGTGTAGATGATGATCTTGAATGAAACATTCTCTCTATTATATCTTTCACAAAGGTCAATCGCCAAGCACACCCACAAATTCAAATTTGAACATTGATCATGGATGAGAAAGATTCTACTTTGAAACTTATGGTGCAAAAAAAAGACTATTAAAAATAATATGACACATTCTAGGAAGTTAGGATGAGAAAAAGAAACAAGTGAAAATATTGGGGATTGGGGGTTGGCCATACCATAAGACTCCAACTACAAGTCAAGAAGTCAAAGGTCAAGCAATAGGCCTATTGATGAGGGAAATTCTAAAATCTTTTCAAATGCAATGGTGGGGTGCAAGATAGATAGAAGGCATAATAGGATGGATAAGTCTAAAACTATAACAAGAAGAAGGAAATGTTAGAGTTGGAAGAAAAAATATGCATAGAAATAGAAAATACACAACAAAAAAAGGAAGAGACAAGTACACACTTGATATGTAAAGACTTAGATTGACTATAAATGAGACATGAAAAGTTTGACTCACTTAAAATTTCTTATCCTCAAAAAATTACAAGTTTAGATGTTCCAACATATGTGGGCCTTCCCACATTGCATCCTCTACTAGAAAACACCTCAAGTTATTGTAATCAGTTTAATTGCAAATCAGCCACCCACCAAGTCCTACTTGAATTTGACCAATGAATGCATGATAGTGATCATCTCCTTGTCATAGATGAAGAATTTCCTTTCCACCTCTATGATTTTCTAACTCTTGAAATAAATTGAGTGTTTTTTTTGCATGAGCACAAATCCAATTCATTCTCCCAATACATCACATTCTAGTGTTAAAGGAAGGGTGAAATATGGGATTTCTAAAATAGGACATGAAATCATCACCTCTTTAATTTTTTCAAATTTTTTTCCACCATTCATTCATCTGAAGGATCCCTCCTTTGTTAGGTAAATTAAGCACAACTAATTGGGATAAACCCTTAACAAAATGTCTATAGTAACTACAACAGTTGAAGAACACTCACAATTGTGTCAAGGTACTCAAGGGAATCCAATCTTGAATTAATTCAATCTTCTCTATGTTCACTTGCCCTCCCTTTACATTAATGATGTGACCTAGATACTAGATTTTTGTTGTAGTGGACTTACACTTTGTCTCCTTAGAAAACAACATTTGTGCTTCCAAAATTCCCAACACTTCATCAATGTGCCATGAGTAGTCCTCCCACATTTTGTTGTGGATCAAAATTCATCAAAGAAGACAAGGTTAAACTTTATCATTTGATTATGGAAAATCTAAATCTAATTCATGCATGACTAGAAGGCTGCTATAGCATTTGGAAAACCAAATGACATAACCAAAAACTCATAGTTCTTGTAGTTACACTAAAAATCCATTTTGTGAATATCCTCCTCTTGGACTCTAGTTTGATGGTAGCCTAACTTGAGATATATTTTTGAGAAATAAACTACTCTATGAAGCTCATATATCAATTCATTATTCTTGATATTTTTCTTATTCAATGCCTTGTAACTCATGCACATCCAAATTTTACCATCTTTCTTCTTCACAAAAACTATAGAGAAAAAAAAAGGTACTCAAAGTTGAGTTTGATGTGCCCCATTTCTTATAACTTTCCTTAATTTCCTGTCAATTTCCTTCTTATGTCTCTTAGGGTGTCAATAGGGAGTAGTGATGATTGTCTTTTTCACACCCCATTTTTGGACAAAGTTATCTATGCTTTATTTTGTGTCGTGTTTTAAATTTTGATGTCCAAATTTTTTTCTAAGATCACGTCTACTCTTATTGATTTGATTTATTATGTAAATAAAAGGAAAGTATCAATTAGATATTATTTTGAAAGATATAATGTGTATATATATTGTCATTATGATGGTTAGTGAATGTTTATATTATGTTTTGATATTGCAATTATTAGACTAACTACCTTGTTGGTTTCATAAAGTGGACATGGGAGATATTTTTCCCCTCCCAGATGAGGAGGGAGAGCATTACCAAAGAGAGGGAAGCAGATCTAGAAAAATGTCAAAATCGCCATGAATTTGAGAACTCTCACACACATGCACTAGGTAATTTTTAGTTACAAATGCATATGAATATTTGTCTTGAGATTGATTGATTAGTTTTTCCTTGGTTGTTCTTATTTTTTGAATCATTTTGCCTCAAATGTTATTTAAACTACTCTTTTTTTCTATCTAAGTATATGCTAGCTCAATAGAATATTACCTTAAAAGGTGAGAAAAATTATTTAATTGAATATATATATATATAGAGTTTTGAATGTTCTAAATTAAATATTCATTTATATATATGAATTCAAAATAATTTATAAAGGGATAAACATTCATAATTAGATATAAGATAAAGTGAAAATTAAATAATTCATAGTTATATCTGTGTGTTATCATCATATGGTGGTATTAATTGATAGTACTTTGAAAGTCATCTAAAAATCCCCGAGTTATTAACTCCACGTAGTGGAGAAAGTAAGTGGCAATATTGGTGTTGACTTCGCATTAAGAGGAGTAACGAGAGCCTTTACTACTCATGGAGAGTTTGAGAAACATGTCGAGAATGGAGGAGAAAAGGAAGAAATGAGGAAGAAACAAAGGAATAAATAAGGAAGACGGAAGAGTCTTTTGTTGGGAAAGAGTGCAAAGGAGTGTATCAGAGTTTTACAAAGAAGTTAAGAAGAGGTTAGTGGAAGTATTAAGGGGTTTTTGGAATTTTCACATTATGATTAAATTATTTTATGTGGACATAGATTATGAATTTCTTTTACTCTTTTAATGAAAATTGATGGTTTTGTATTTAATTATATTTTTTAATATAATACTTTTTTGGGTTTGAATTGACCTTCATGAGGGTCCATGTCTATCTTCTTACACATTTTTACTTATTTGAACTCTATTTATACTTTAAATCATGAAAGTTGTAAGCATTGTTGAGCTTTTTACTAGGATAGTCATTAAGAAATATATCAAGTCACTATTTTTTTATTGTTCTATTGAGCATTGTTTAAGACCATTATGGTCATTAATAATATTCAATTATTAAATAATACTGAATAGGTCTTTGTTACTTTTCTATCAATCATTGTTTAAGATTTGTATGGTCATTAATAATATTTAACCTTTATTGATAATTACCAAACAAGTCTCTATTACTACTCTATCAAGCATTGATTGAGTTTGTTATTGTCATTAATGATATTTAACCTCTGTTAAATAAGACTAAATAGGTCTATTTCATATCTCTATTGAGCATTATCTTTTCTTTAAGACTGTTTGAATCTATGATTCATGTCAAGCTATAAAATGGTCTTGACAATTTTGTCTATACTTTGCTATAATAGAAATACTCTACCTTATGAAGCCTAAGTATGAGTGAAGTTAAAAAAATTGTTTAGCTATTCAGACATGTGGATTCTTAAGGATCTACTTAAATCATCTAGTTCCATAGAGGCTAGTGTTTATTAAACACTTCCATGTATCTACCTTTTTGGATACTACTTGAATAGTATGATCAATAATTTGTTGGGGTATAATGAAAACCCCTAGCATATAGGAAAGGACTCAACCAAGAAAAATTAGTGTTTGATCGATATCTTATATAGAAAATGATGGTAGTGGTGTGTACCAACCCTATTATGGTCTCAAAAGAGATAGGACTATGTTTAATATCTTAACATTGTCGACATGAAATGATACTGATTAAGCTAATATTAAACTCAATATCGAGTTTAGCTTCTATAGTACTCATTTTTTTTTGTTTCTTTTGGCATAAAAAGTATAATTTTATTTTGGAAATGTTATTTATTTTCTAGTGTTTATTTACAATAATAAAATTTGAGGATAATTATGTGTTTAACCATTAGTGTTGATAATATTATATTTTGGGAATAATACTTTATTTTATTTATTGATATAATTTCATTTTTGTTAGGGAAAGTAAAATTGTGGTAATATTGATGTCAATGGTGTCTTATTTAGGAATGATAGTCTAATCTTAATCAAGATAGACCTAGGATTAGTGATCTATCTTGAACATCATGACTAAAATAACATATATATTTTATGGAAATTTATTATTCTTGTATATATATGCCATCTATGTTTTATAAGAAAAGAGAAATAAGCAATTATACATGTAAATATGTACAAGTGCAATTACTTATGATTTTTAATTATTTTATTTATATATTAACAAGAGAATGTAAGTATATAATATATATGTTTTTGTGTGAGAGGATATAATTATATGTGCATGTGTGAATGTGAGTGTTATATATATGCACAAATATAGAAAGGAATGTACTATAAATTGGAATTCATTACTATTAAACTCCTTGTTGAATTGAATGAGATTGATTTCTTAAGATGAATTGGTAATGTTATATACTCTATTTAGAATTGGAAATGAAATTTAAGTTGTCACTAACCAATTTGAGAAAGAGTTGTGTGAACATACAATGAACAAATTGGTTATTGAAACATGTTTATTTATTATTGAAATATTTGGCCAAAATAATGCAAAACTATTGCTTGCACTGTCAGTTCACAATATATAATTATTACAATCAGTTAGATAGGTCATACTCAGATAGACGATATCTAGATTTATGACACCCATTTGTAATTAGAACACAAAACTAGTTCTTGGATGGCATGGTAATTTATGGAGATCCTTTGTATTTACTACTTCTCATAAAGGGTAAGACCACTTCTAGTTAGAAGGTGTGTGGGGGATCGCTAGCTTATGGTTGGAGGGAAAGAACCTAAGCGATGTTCTCCCTCTTGCAATTGAGATGTTGAAGACTTGGTTTATCAAAGACAATATTGGATTTTAATTGAGATTGTATTAATGACATTGTACTTGATTATTCAAATATATAACCTCATTATACATGTTGTAGTATTATTGATTATATGTATCACACATCAATATTATAATGTATTTTGAAATGAATTGTTAAATAGTATTTGTAAAGTATAATATTTGAAAAATAGAGCTACAATCAAACAATGTAACATAATGTTGCAATGTTTCATTCTTGTAAACTTGATTCTAGAATAATGTTGTTTAATATAATTTCATCATGAGATAACATAATTATTTTTTGTACTAAATTTGGAAATATACATATTTGAGATATGTATTCCTTCCTTGTAGAATAAGTGAGAAATATATATTATTGTGATATTAAAAAATGGTATTATTAGAGATAAAGTTAAGAAATTTTTAGATAGAAATTAGGTAGTTCGTTACATGTGGTTTCAGAGCATGGTTTAAATACTAGGGTCTATGGGCCTACTATGCAAGAATTTTTTAAAAAGATAACCTTGTGTTGAACTTTGAATATATAAATAGGAGGATCTAAGGCTAAGAAAAAGAGAGTAAAGACAAATAAATCCAAGAAGGAAAAAAATAATGATAAAACCAAGAAAACTATGAGTTATGTAGGAGAAGCCTGTATCTCCAACTCTAAAACTCTGGATGACACTTTTAAGTGAATCCAACTAGAAGGAGAGAAGAGGATTGAATATTCAATCTCCACTCTGAAAGGAAACTTGTAACCATCCAATGACAATTTGCACAAAACCCAAAAGAGAAATCTATGCAAATAAGTATTCAAAATCCACATGCAAGAGAATAGACAACATGCCCATCAAAAGATGACACAAGATATACCCTAGGAAAACCCTCATAGAGGAAAAAACTGAACCTCCAAAAGCATCCATGTTCAATGTATTAATCAACAATAAACATTACAATACATCTTCAAAGCATCCATGAACACCTTTGAAACATCAAGCCTCCTCAATGCATCCTCCATCTATCCAAGCATGTAATCGTGTACATCATGTGCCATGTTGCACATATGCACTCTTCAGAAGAAGACTCAAAACACCAACTAGCCAACCTTAGACAACTACCCTTGTGTTTTCTTCTATATAAACAAGCTCACACAAAACCACCAAGTGGTATTACATAAAGCCATGTGACTAAAACCATGAGATTACAAAAATCCCACATTTGATATTGGGTACTTTATTAATTAACTTTCCTCAATATTAAATAAATACATTTTTACAACTTATATTCAACTTATGTCCCAATGTTACATACAACATATAAAGTGGCCCCAAGAATGTTAACTCCTAGTGATGTGTGTACTTCTAGGTCCCCTTAGGTGCACCACACACATAATAATAAATTAAACATTATGCAAGGTGTACAACACCTAATTCCTAATATTCTCCCACTTGTTGTATACATTACATAAGGGGTAACAAGTAACCTCAAACATGAACAAGGGAACAATCCCTATAGCCACATATACCATCAAGGAATCAAAGTGCTTCATGTGCTCCATCAATATACCTATAATAGGAAAAAAAGGCGATCTCCTTCCCAAACACGAATACTCTCATCCTCCATCATGCCACTACACAAAGATAAGAATCCATCCAAAGAGATGCAACATTATCTATCACAATGAAGCATAATTCCTACCTCAATTGATATACCAAACACAAAAACTGAATCCAAAGGTATCAATATGCACTAGTAGCTATCAAGATACGAAATCCATAGCTAAAATAGCACCCACAACAAGTGCTAACACATCCAATTATCCATACCTCAAAGGTATACAAGTTCATAGTAAACTCATGCCATAAACATATACAACCCATAAACCACAAACACAAGCTCCATGTGCAAACATGTCAATGAAGAACATACAAATCTAGGGACTCCCACTCCATGGGAAATGAAAATATGAAAAAGAACAAGGCATCCAAATTTTACCACAAGCATCACATAGAAGGTGTAAACAACATCATGTAGTACCACAAAACATCCACAATGATGTGCAAAATGTGTAAACTAATAACTTGTAAGTACAAATCTCACCATAAGTCTCCATCAATCTCTCATGTTCTCCACACCCAATAAAGGAAAGAGATAAAGGAACCTCCATGTCATCACCCAAAAAATCAAGTGACAACACATGACCACAAGCCTAGTGATCACCATAGCTTTAACTAAACCTCAAAACCAATTTCATGTGAAACAAAGCATCCAAGAAGATAACCAAGACCAAAAAGAGAGAATCTTCAATCATAAACATGTAGCATGTCCTGCTACATACACCTTTAATTGCAAATTGTGTCAAGTATGATCTGCTCCATAGCACCCTAAGAGAAAATCCATAACAACACCCTGTTGAAAATAAAGGTGAAATTGTAGCTTAAAACTTGTAAACCTATGAGATTGTAGATTTAATTAAGTGTTCTTTATCAAATTCTTTGTGTATGATTATCTATTTAGATTAATTTTACCAATTGTAGAAAGAGACAAAAGATTGTAGAAGAATGTGACAAGAAGATAGAAGTGACACAACATATACATGGAGAAACCCTTTCAGGAAAAAACTCCACCAGAATCAATAGTGATTGTATTATTTAACCATAGAACAAGATTACAATAATATTGTATCAATCCTTGATTGATATGCTTCCTTTTCCTTCAACAATCCTTTACAACCTACACAAAACTCTCATGAAACTCTCTTCAACTTGCTGCAATTAATAGACAATTATGAGCATGCAAACTCAATAAGAGTTGTACAAAACAAGAGCATAAAGCTCCTCTCAAAAATCTACGCCTAGATTTGGCAAGTAGAGTTCCACAATGTAATTTGTGATCAAACCAAAGTCTTCCTCAACTTAGGCGCCCCAAACTTAACACTTAACTAAATGTTGGTCAAGAAAATATCTTGCAAGCATCACCTCAAAGTTGGTACCCAAAAATGGGCCCACTTAACTGAGCCTTGTAAATATCTTCTCATGCAAAAGGTGTTAACTCAAAGATGCCAACTTGGGGGCCCAAGGTGGGTCCAAGTAAATCTTAGTTAATTGAAACATATCTCTCCACCAATTCATGCAAACATTATGCATGATTGATCATCCCCACTTAATTGAAAGTATCCACCTGTTATATGTCATGCAACTCAAGTCAACTAAATTCAACTAGCATTCAACTCAAACTAACTACATGCAACTGAAGATAATTGAACCATAACTAAACTAAACTAAACTAAACTAAATTGAACTAAACTGAACTAAACTGAACTCCACTCATGTAAATAGCAATCCCTATTTTTTAGGATCTTTACATGCATTACTGAAGTGTTATTAATCATCTAAACAATTAATTGAAGCAAGGTAGGTTCCACCTTCCATGTGGGTGCCCCATGTACTCCTATTTTGTAGGAGCTCTTCTTGGGCATCCCCACATGTTCCTATCATTTAGGAATAATTACAAATATCAATTTACATGTTCATTTCATTTGAATTTAATCTCTTTCTAATCCTAGTGTTGGAGAACACTTTACAAGGACTTAGGAGATACATGAAATATGTTTAGGATTGCAATTAAATGGCATCCTATTCCAAACATTCTCCCACTTAACATTATACATTGCAATTATTCTAAACAAGGAATCATTATTATAAATCAAGTACTAGACTCAAGGCCAATGGCCTTCCTGCACCAAGAGAACTTATTTGTAGAAACTAGTTTCATAAGATAATCTGCAACATTGATCAAAGTGTCAACTTTCTCAATCAATACCTTTCCACTCTCAACCATTTCTCACACAAAGTGATACTGAACATCAACATGCTTATTACGAGCATGATACATAGGATTTTTGGCTAAACAAATAGCACTCTGACTATCAAATTCAAGTTTAATTTTCTTCTAATTAAAACCAATATCGTTCCCAAGTCTCTGTAACCAAACTGCCTCTTTAGAGGCATGTGTGGCAAGCCATGTACTCTGCTTTTGTGGTGGAAAAATCAACTATGGGCTGCCTCTTACTCATCCAACTAACCACAACTCCAAACAAAGTAAACACATAGCCACTTGTCAACCTTCAACTATCTAGGTCTCCTGCCCAATCTAAATCAACAAAACCTTGTATTTCCAATGTGCATAAGATCAATATCATTAGCACCATGATAAACCAAATATTAATCAGAAGTACCTCGTAAATATCTAAACACCCTCTTAACATAATTCCAATTTTCTTTACCAGGGTTAGACATAAACCTACTTAGAACTCCCATTGCTTGGGCTATATCTCGTCTTGTACAGACCATTGCATACATCAAGCTACCAATTGCACTAGCATATGGAATTTTAGACATTTCCTCATGATCAAAATAAAATTAGGACTCATGTCTAAACTTAACTTCGTGCCAACTGGTAAAGGAATATTAATTGGTTTACTATCCTGCATGTTAAACTATTTCAAAATAGTATCAACGTAGTTTCTTTGACTTAAGCAAATCTTTATGTTACCTCTATCTCTGTTGATCTCCATACCAAGGATATATTTTGCAGCCCCTAAATATTTCATCTCAAATGTGCTAGATAGTTTCGCTTTCAATTCTTTGATCATTACCTTGTTGTTACCAATAAACAACATCTCATCAACATACAAGATAATAATTAAAATTTGATCATCAATAACTTTTATGTAAGCACAATGATCTTCCTCACTCCTAACATAACCAATTTTCAATGCAAAAGCATCAAAATTTTGGTACCACATTCTAGGTGACTGTTTCAATCCATATAAAGATCTCTTTAACCTGCAAACCAATTCTTCTTTTGCTTTTACAACAAAACCATCAAGTTGCCTCATCTAAATCTCGTCATCAAGATCCCCATGCAAGAAAGTAGTTTTCACATCCATTTTCTCTAGCTCAAAATCATAAGCAACATCAATAGATAAAAAAAATCTAATAGAAGTTAATTTAGCAATAGGAGAGAAGATTCCATTAAAGTCAACTCCCTCTCTCTAGGAGTAGCCCTTGGCTACTAATCTAGCCTTCTACCTTTTGAGATTATTGATGAGCCTAGTTTTTGGTCCAATTTTGGGTAGAATCTATAGTTTATTTGATGGCAGTTGTCATGGACTTTGATGTTAAATGTTGATATTTTCATAATGTTTCCCTCAAACCATAGACATTAAGCTTAATCCTATCTCTGCAAGTTTTAATGGCATTGGCATATTATGTGGATTATCTATACTGATTTTGCATGTGGTTAATGAATGTTCCTTAAGGTGGTTATAGATATGCAATTATTGTGTGTACTGGCATTGCCATGCAGATTTAATTTGAGGATGCTAAGTTGAGGAAGACATCGCCAGCTAGGCATGCACCGTAACGTCCAAAAAAGGAATCGCTTGAAGGTCAAAGGAGGTCGACGGTAGAAGATTCCTCATGCAATTGAATGTAACTACCTTGTAGTGGACTTTAATGATTGAGTAGGCACAGGTGTTATTGTTGTGCTAAATTTGTGTTTGGACCTACATGTCTGACCAGATTCCATGCACGTGTAACTGTTTCCACTCCACTTTCTCTATTTTCCCTAAATGGCGCCCTCTTAGTTGTGGAGTTGACTGCCTTATCTAATTGATAGTATAAATAAAGATCTAATGCTCCTTCTTAGGGGGTTGCACAATTTGATATTGTACTTGCACTCTCAAGTTTTCAGATACATTACTCTTTTGTACTCATGATTTACAATGAATAAAATAAAGTTCTAAGTTCGAGCATCTGAGTTCTTATTAGTTTTAGAGGATACTTATCCAAGGGGGGTCACTTGGTGAGTAATTTGTCCTCTTAGTTTAGTATTAGTTTAGTATTACTTGTTGTTTAGTAATTAGTTAGAAATCTGGCACCGACTGTTCCTACAACCACTAGAATTCCATTATGTGACTATTCCTGCAGCCAAAGCAGACAAAGCAGTGCCTTGTTTGTTGCTCAGACTTTCATTCCTGCTATACATTTTAGTTTGATGTAGTTGTTGATTGATGATTGGAATTTATGGTATTCCCTTCTAAGCAATTTACTTTTAGTATTGTGTGTTCCTTAGCTGTAGAATGTGAATGGCTACTCTAGGGTTCTTAGTGCACATATTGTGTTGACCCATTTCAAGTTTGTGTCCCTGGGTTGACAAGTTAAATGCACCTTCATGATGATTGAAATGGCTATTCAAGTTAGATTTCCAATCTCTAAATCATGGCTATAAGGTCTTAGTTATTAAATCATTGTAGGAGGCCAACATTTTTGGCACCATTGTCAGGGATGGTGTCAAACTAGGGAGTTCCTTGGAGTCATTGGTAGTTTTTATTGTTGTAGTGTTTTTGGAAGTAGTTCTTAGCATATCCTCATTTAGGAAGTAATGACCCCCCTTATTCTTTACCAATTCTTTGTGTGAGTTTGCTGATAGTGAGTGATACCTCATGCATTGAGGAAGGAGAAGGGATGCTTATGGGAGATTTCTTCCTAACAATCCTAATCCATTCTAGCTAGTTGAATATCAAAACTTTCCAAGAGAAGAAGAAGAAGATCCACACCCTTTTGTTGATGCATTTCCTGATTTGACTAGCTCTGAAGTCTCCTCTAAAGACCAAAATAAGCTTGAGAACCCCTTTTCTTTGGAACTACATCAAGCAGGCATGGGTGATGCAAATAGGAATAGACCTAACTGACTAGCTTTTCCTTTCCCCATTGCCCATCAAAATGAAGTTGACAACATCAAGAGTATCCCTACTTCAGCACTCCCCAAGTTTTATGGACTTGTCACAGAAGATCCTGATACCTTTTTAGTTGAGTTTGACATACTCTGCAGGAGTTATAATTATACTGCTGATGTCCATAGGTTTAAGCTATTTCCAACCACTCTGAAAGAGGCTGCATTAAGATGGTTCATGAGCCTAGGAAGAGATACTATGGAAACTTGGGAAAACATGAAGACAAAATTCCTTGAGAAATACAAGGAATATTGCAGGGGCAGCGACATGAGAGGAGGTGACATTTTCAGGATGCAGCAAAAGGAAGATGAGAGCCTGGAAGATTATATTGCAAGGTTTTTTTTTTTCCTACAAAAATCTCCACACCATACACTCAATAAAGACTCACAAAAGTTGCTTTTCCTGAGAGGAATCAATAATAGTTGCATTGATTCCTTGGACCTCATGGGAGGAGGAGATATCTCCCAAGTCCTTGGGAAGATATCAAGAAAATATGCCAAAAATACTCTATGGAAGCTTTAAAGAAAGGGAGAGCTTACCAATCTTCCATGGGTAAGTCAACTACTGGTGGAGTTTTAGGAATGGAGATTACTCATTTGCTGGCAGACTTCAAGGAAGACATTATAAATAATCTAGCTACTCAACTAGATACACTTTAGGCCAAGAAGAAGCAAGAGGAGGAAAATGAAATGCTGACAGAGTATTGTCCCCACTGTAAATGAAAGAAGAGGGACTGCAAATACAAGATGGTAGCTAATCTTGAAAGCAAGTAGGTTCTACCTGAGGTCAAACAAATCCAGATTGAAGAAGACCAAGTCTACTATGTTGCACAAAGGAAGCCTTGGGCTCCAAGACAAGGTATGCCACTGGATCCACTATCTTATGTTGGGCCATATTTTAATTGACTAATGTATTTGACTACAAATTCTGACAAATTTTTGGTGACATATTGACAAAATATTGTCAAATTATCGACACAACACTGTTTTAAATTTTGTCGCTGAAATTTTGTTACTTTAATGACCAACTTTTATTCATCAAAACCATGACCCAGCATCATCAGTTAGCACCAAGGAGAATGTTGGCAAATTCTGTCGCAAAATTGGCGTATCTTCATCCATCTATCAATGATGGGAAGCACAAAAATGTTGCAGAGCGCCCATTTGAAAGCATCAATAAAACTCCAAACATTTGTCATTTTCCAACAATGTTGAGTTGAAAATTATGACAAAAACTTTGTTGCTTGTACAGCAACCTCATTGCAAAAAATTTTGGTTCATTGGACTATGTTCATCGAAATTTTGACAAAACCCTGTAGTTTTTATAAAAAGAAATATTCATTCAAAAATTATTTGTATTACTGTTGGTTCTATTACAACAAAAAGTTAGCAATTGCATTTGGTTTGTTAAACATGGTCCCTGGTACAACTATTAGAGTTGTTAAGAACCTTCAAGTATGTTATGATTGCCACACTGCATCTCAAAGGAGAAATTCAATACTTGGAGGGCTCAATATCATGATGCCCACACCTCATGCACTATAGGATATTCCTTTGGATCATATTTTCTATAGAACAAGGAAAAATATTACTCAAATACAAACACATAATGCCTAGAGAGACCTAAATGTGTTGATTTCTAATTCCAATTAAATGTTTGGAATATAGCCCATGACTTAGGGAGTCAATCTCCTCAGTTTCCATGAACACTATGGGAAAAAATCAACTCTCAGCTACCAACTTCCCAAGCAACAACTTGGCATCCAAATCATGGTCTACCTTTGAAACTATACCCTTACAAGAAAACTCCTTGAACAATAAGAGTTAATCTTACTATGCCAAGTGTCCTTCAAATGTTTCCTATTCATTACTTGGATCCACCACCTTAATTTCCTAAACACAAGACAAGATTAACAATTGAGATGCTTTGGCTTTGATGATCAATGATATCAATGGATAGATGAACTACCAAGGTGGAAGGTGGACCAATCTACCAAAATCTACCAGATGACACCACATGGTTCTACAAAATCTAATTGATCATCCCTTATAATGCACTCTAACCCCACTCAATTAATGGTCTAGAACAATTTTACATCAATATTAATGGTCAAGGGAGTTCTTCTCTTCAACCCAAAATTACTTGAACATATTTGAATTCAAAATCCAACCAAGACATGTCGTGTAAACTTATGTTTTTGCACTTGACTATATACCCTTTGATTCACCTTGAAGATCAACAACTTCAGAAAATTAGTAGACTACTAAAGTGTTGAATGGTATGATTTATCAAAGTACCTACATCCACCAAAGTTCATTAGATCACACCACATGGTTTCACCAAAACCATTTGATAAAACTGCTTGATATCTATAGGCTTTACTTAAACATCAATCAACATTGAAAGTGTAGATCAACTTGCCCCAAAGATTAGTGATTACGTCCAATTGGTGGATGGCTAAAGTGTTGAGTGGTTTTATTCACCAAAGTGCAAACATTGTTGAAATCCACTAGTTCATGCCATGTGGACATATCATATATGCACCTAGCCTCCTACTTTCCATCAATGGCCACAATTTTCTCCTCTCAAGATTGACACCTTCAATAGATGGTTGAGGAGATTGGTAGCTTGATCTACTAATATGCTACAATACACTAGATTGTGCCAAGTAGCCACAATTTCCATTGCCAAATAGGGACCTTAACACATACTTGTTGCACCTCTATCCCAATAAGGATCATACACCTCAACATCCCTTTGAAAAAGGCTCCATGTTGGAGATGACCATGCTAACAATAGAGACCTTTTTGGCAGATCAATATATGGAAGGCCACAGTATGATTCCAATGGAGAAGGAATAATATTAACAGGTCATAGTGAGCTGCAATATTATCTGTCCCTTATGAATCAACAATTACCAATTGAGAGCCAGTTTATCTCAAAATTAGTAGATCATTTAAATGCAGAAATTGTCCTAGGTACAGTTCAAAATGTAAGGGAGGCATGCACATGGTTGGGATACACTTATCTTTACATTCACATGCTACGAAACCCAATTCTATATGGTCTATCTACTGATGCTTTACAGAAAGACAATACCTTAGAAGAGAGAAGGGCAAACTTGGTAAGCATAGCTGTGATTTTCAATTTAGTACATAGTAATTTTACTATGGTATTGTTAGACAAGTATGACCCTTGCATTTTACTTTAATGGTACTTGTTAGTGCTTTTGATAATTGAACTCTTTATGTTAACAAATACATTCAACTGCAACTATCTTGGACAAAAGTAATTTGGTGAAATATGATTGGAAAAGTGGATATTTCTAGGTTAATGATCTAGGACGGATAGCTAGTTATTACTACATCACTCATGAGACAATGGCTACTTATAATGATCACTTGAAGAAAACAATGGGTGATATTGAGCTATGCTGATTGTTTTCATTAACTGAAGAGTTTAAATATGTGACAATAAGAGAAGAGAATATGGAACAACAATATTCATATTTTTTTGGTGTTTTAATTTCTAACTCTTTATCATGGGGGAGCAAGATAGGAGAGAAAGGAAAAGCTATTCATAATATTACATTATTGAAACCATAAATCTATTTTTTATATTATTATATTACATTATTTAGCCTTTCATTCATCTGAGCGAGCTCCTATCAGTGATGTGTGAATGCAAATTGATTAATTATTTCAATATTCACAGGCAGGTGTTGTATTGTTGTGTGCTAGTGGAAGGGGTTTGAGAGATAGTCTTTATCCATCTTGAGGTTGCAAGTTCTGAAACATGGATGAATTTGCATACTGAATTGTAAATTCACTTTTACAAAATATTCCAAAAGTTGTAGTATAGGAAAATAATTGGAATTACAAAAAGAACAATTGTACGAGAGTAGACAAAATGTTGCTTTTGTTTCAGAGGTAGTGTTCAATACAATGCTAGCAATATAGAGAGGACCTATAATAAGATCAATACCATAACAGCAGAAGGGGGGCATTGAAAAAAAATCACATTTGTGTCTATATCCATGTCCATGCAACTCTTATTGAAACTAGTGCATTGTTATTTATTGTTACACGTACAAGTCTGTATTGTTATTCTTCCAAAACTTCTCAAGACATCCAATCAACTACTTATATACATGCAACTCCTTTCTTGGGCCTTCCTAGATATATCCAAGATCATAAGGCTTGGATACAACAATATATGTAGTACATACTCATGTATTGAATAGAGTTCTCTTCCTAGTCTATATGTTTAAGAATTTTAGGAATAATGAATAAATATAACATAGTATAAAGAATGATTGTTAATGATGGTTGTTTTAACTTACACGCCCCTTTTCACCCTCTATTCATTGTAAACTATGCATAACTTGAACATATTAAAAAAACTATAGCCCACATTGACATTGTATGCCACATTAATCCAACCATATGACAAAAGATAAGTGATCTAGCCTCTTGAATGAATGTAAGTAGAGAAATTTTTGCATACCTGCAGATGGTACAAAATTTCATGGTTAAGTGGAAGCCTCCCATCAACAACAAGATCCAAATATCCATGTATCTCTCTCAATCGAGCCTCTAAACCCTTTCAGAGCTGTCAATTTTTCCACTAACTTGTTATGGACAAAAGTCAAATTTCAGAGTTATGTCACCACTAAAAACAAAAGAAATAGAGCTTTGAAACCAAATCCACACACAACACAATGTGGTATTCATACAAAGCCATACAAACAAACTAAACTCTCAACATTGGAATGGAAACAACTTCAAATTATGATGCAGAGCACGGATTCACTTTACTCAACTGGAGGCACATTTCACAATAATGGGTTCTTCATCTAAAACATCTATATGAGGTTCAAATAGTAAAGAGATTGATGAAAGATAGAGGAATTAAAAAGATAATTGGATGTAGTTGATTGAAGGTTGTAAAGGGTACATGTTTTTGTGTAGGAACATATCGCATCCACAAACATGGCGAGCTTGGCGCAAAGTAGGAGAAATTGGCTTGGAAAATGAAGGAATTAGTATAAAGAATCATTTTTCTGCCACCATAGTGAAAATTTAGCACTTTCTTCATCTTTGCATATTGGTTTGATGCTTCAACGATGCATTTATTATATTGAAAATTGAATTAATTTATTGAGCTTCTTTGTTTCAAGAATAGTTTGATATTCTCTTACTTAACAGTACAACTTTATGTGATGGTGGAAGCTCATTTGGCCCTCCTCCCCCACTCACATCACTCAATTCCCCATACCAATCATATAACATTAATCATTCATTCATCCATTAATAACATATAACATTCATTCATCCATCCATTAATATCATATAAAATTCATTCATTAACATATTCACATTCATTAATTAACATATAAAATTCATTCTTTCATTTTTTACATATTATCAAAAATATGGTTGTCAAAAATATCAGTTTTTAACATTCATTAACATATTATCAAAAATATGGTTGTCATAATATGATTACAATCACTTTTTTGGTTTCTTTTTTGCAACTAAAAAAGAAGTGGAGTATCATTTTCTAAATCATTTGTCCCCCCTTCAGTTGTTCTTCCCTTTGCTTATGATCTTAATGTATGCCTATTTGTGTACTCATGACATGGAGGTCACTGCAAGGGGGGTTTGTTGCAATAACAAAGAAATGTTAAATTGATATGTTTTATTATTATTGTTACAAGTATTTCATTAATTAAAAAAATATTAGAGTGGTGCTCTTTACCTGATGGGGCCATATCATGTTCATGATCTTGTCTTATAGCCTCATGCTCAACATGTTGAACACCCTCTAAATCATGTCTAGATTTAAGACACGAAAGGTTACATTAATTAATATACCAATTGCAATTAAATATGTTTAAAAGAACATTAGAGTGGTCCTCTTTACCTGATGGGGCCACATCATGTTCATGATCTTGTCTAGCCTGATCATGCTTAACATGTTGATCACACTCTACATGCTCTAAAGTTGAAACACGAAAGGTTACATTTCACTCACACCAATTGCAAATTAAAGATGTTTAATTGTATTAATCCATACTACGCTTTGTATAGCACATGAATACATCCAATACTAAGATGCACAATTACGACCTTCATCTCATAGGGTTGTGCTCCACCCTAGGTCAAGATTCCAATGTCATGTGCAGTTGTCATTGTTTTCCTATTTAAAACAAATAGGCACATAATTACTTTATGGTGGAAATTAATATTGAATAGATTACACAAGTATTCAATTTTAAATAAACTTCATTGAGTTTATTTTACCTCGCGTGTCTAAGATGCAGTTGGAAGCTTGTGTTTTCCAATCAAGAGTCTTTTAGGCTCTTCGCTAGATGATCTAGTCAATACTAGAAATTACCTGGATCATCTGATACAGGATGATCTAGTCACTAGTAGAAATAGTGTGGAGTTTTTCCAGTGTTATGATATCCTGGGTCATATTGATTATGATTATCGACTCTATATTACAAATAGTGAGTTTTTTCACCAAATAGAGAATCTCTACCTTCATCACAAGAAGAATGAAAAAGATTGTGACAACAGTTTATTTTCGTATACTGAAGATACTAAGAGTATTTATTTCTATTTACTAGAGATAATGAAAGAGTTTTCTATATTAGCACTAGATAGCAAAGAAAAATTTTGTAAGAAAAAAGAGACTTATATAGAAGATATTGAAGATATTGAAGATACTGAAGATATTGAAGATACTGAGGATATTGAGGAAGAATTTCCTTTAAGTTATCACTCTTTAACTAAAGAAGAAAAAGAGTATGTCGACGCTAACGTAAAACTAATAAAGAGTACACTTAATCTAGGAAAGGAAGAATTTATAGAAACAGAAGAACAATCTTATGAAGATTATAACACTTCCTATCAAAAAGAAACAGGTTTATCCGACGCTATTCAAACAGGCATAGGTGAAATAAATGGTATGCCTGTCGCACTCGGAGTTATGGATTTTCAATTCATGGGAGGCAGTATGGGCTCGGTAGTGGGTGAAAAAATAACCCGTTTAATAGAGTATGCTACTGATAATCTTCTTCCATTAATTCTCGTATATGCTTCTGGCGGAGCGCGCATGCAAGAAGGAAGTTTTAGCTTAATGCAAATGAATAAAATAGCTGCTGTGTTGCATACATATCATAAAGAGGATAATTTACTATATATTTCAGTTCTTACATCTCCTACAACTGGTGGAGTCACTGCTAGTTTTGGTATGTTGGCTAATGTCACGATTGTCGAGCCTAATGCATACATTGCATTTGCAGGTAAAGAGTTATTGAGCAGACATTAAACCAGATAGTAGATGATGAAGATCAAATATCTGATTCTTTATTTGATTTTGGAATGTTTGATACCATGGTTCCACGAGCTCTTTTAAAAAAAGTTCTGAGCCAGCTAATCGAAATATACCTGTTGACTGATATGTTGGAGGACTAATTCATTTTATTATAAGATTCCCAAAAACAAGTCTTGATCCCTTAAGAATTGTTTTTTGGGGATCAAACTTATGCATAAAGTTTTGAAATTATGTATAGGTTTTATCCTTTTTTTAGTCTAAATTTATATATACTAAAAATAATGTAATCCCCCATAGAGTTAGTACTTACAACAGCTGGAAACGGTTGCTAATACCCCATAGAGTTAGTACCTTTACGAGGTAGGCTGAGGAGCAAAAGGGAGGAATCCGCCCAAGGAGGGGCTCACGTCTGATTAGCTAGTTGGTGAGGCAATGGCTTACCAAGGCTCTAATCAGTAGTTGGTCTAAGAGGATGATCGCAAATCACACCGGATCGGTGACAGTACCCGTATTCTACTGGAGGCAGTAGTGAGGAATTTTCCGCAATGGGCGAAAGCCTGACGGAGCAATGCCGCGTGAAGGAAGAAGGCTCACGGGTCGTAAACTTCTTTTCTCGGAGAAGAATAAATGACGGTATCTGAGGAATAAGCATCGGCTAACTCTGTGCCAGCAGCCGCGGTAAAACAGAGGATGCAAGCGTTATCCGGAATTATTGGGCGTAAAGTGTCTGTAGGTGGCTTTTTAAGTCCGTCGTCAAATCCCAGGGCTCAACCCTGGACAGGC
>VDFB02302758.1:0-2500 GCA_007258455.2 Sequoia sempervirens | reverse complement strand
CCTGGGCTGTGAAGGCTATCAGCCACATGGATAGTTCAATGTGCTCATCAACGCCTGACCTAGAGATGTGGATCATCCAAGGCACATTAGCATGGCGTACTCCTTCTATTCGAACCAGGGTTTGAACCTGACTTTCTTATCAGAAGGATAGATGGGGTGATTAAGGTGAGATCGAATGTAGATCAAATTTTCTATTCATTCGTGGGATCTGGGCGGTCCTGGGTAGCCAAGTATTTTGGCTACTCTTTTCTCGAGACTCCATACATATCTTATCAGTGTATGGAAGGCTATCTCTCGAGCACGGGCTGAAGTTCTTATTATTAAGTAAGCCTAAATGTGTAAAAAAGCACCTAACAACGCATCTTCACAGACCAAGAACTACGAGATCACCTTTTATTCTAGGGTGACGGAGGGATCATATCATTCGAGTCTTTTCATGCTTTTTTCGTAGGATGCGGGAAATCTATAGTATAGGATTCTTATCCAGCCGGGAGACTACTTCTAGTTATAAGAAGAGGAGAAAAAATATTGGAAATACTTCCTTGGTCTTCCACTCGCTCAATGACTATGAACAATTCCCGGATCAGTGCATTAAGAAATCGTTATTCGTCTCCTAATGAACGATGAGAGAAGCAGGATCGAAAAAGGATCTTGGAGTGTCTGAGATTGGGTTAGGAGGATCTTATTTATTAATGCCTCCTTTTCTCTTCTCATCAAATTTTTGACTTCTTTTCTTGCCGTTGGCGAAGAAGAAGGAAGGGGAACAAGTACACTTGGAGAGCACAAGACAAATGGAAAAGATACAAAACAAAAGTAAAGTCTCAAAAAGGCCATTTAGTTTTCAAATAAATAAGGAAAAAAGCACACAAACAAAAAAGAAAGTTTCAAAAAAGGGCAAGCGAGCAAGAGGATTTCTCTTGCTTTTGGTAGGCCTCTCCTACTATTGGAGAGGCCTACTGGGCTATTAGCTCAGTGGTAGAGCGTGCCCCTGATAATTGCATCGTTGTGCCTGGGCTATGAAGGCTATCAGCCACATGGATAGTTCAATGTGCTCATCAACGCCTGACCTAGAGATGTGGATCATCCAAGGCACATTAGCATGGCGTACTCCTATTTGAACCAGGGTTTGAACCTGACTTTCTTATCAAAAAGATAGATGGGGTGATTAAGGTGAGATCAAATGTAGATCAAATTTTCTATTCATTCGTGGGATCTGGGCGGTCCTGGGTAGCCAAGTATTTTGGCTACTCTTTTCTCGAGAATCCATACATATCTTATCAGTGTATAGAAGGCTATCTCTCAAGCACAGGCTAAAGTTCTTATTATTAAGTAAGCCTAAATGTGTAAAAAAACACCTAACAACACATCTTCATAGACCAAGAACTACAAGATCACCTTTTATTCTAGGGTGATGGAGGGATCATATCATTCGAGTCATTTCATGCTTTTTTCGTAGGATGCGGGAAATCTATAGTATAGGATTCTTATCCAGCCGGGAGACTACTTCTAGTTATAAGAAGAGGAGAAAAAATATTGGAAATACTTCCTTGGTCTTCCACTCGCTCAATGACTATGAACAATTCCCGTATCAGTGCATTAGGAAATCGTTATTCGTCTCCTAATGAACGATGAGAGAAGCAGGATCGAAAAAGGATCTTGGAGTGTCAGAGATTGGGTTAGGAGGATCTTATTTATTAACGCCTCCTTTTCTCTTCTCATCAAATTTTTGACTTCTTTTCTTGCCGTTGGCGAAGAAGAAGGAAGGGAAACAAGTACACTTGGAGAGCGCAGTACAACGGAAAATTGCATGCTGTGTTCGGGAAGGATGAGTCGCTCCTGAATGAAGAGAGAACTGATTCTCATCTAATCATAGGTGCGATGATTTACTTCACGGGCGAGGTCTCTGGTTCAAGCCCAGGATAGCCCACCCATTATGCGCTATGTAGTAGGATTGTTGTCTGCTTCATTTGGCCATCTATGGGGATATAGCTCAGTTGGTAGAGCTCCGCTCTTGCAATCGGGTCGTTGCGATTACGGGTTGGATGTCTGATTGTCTAGGCGGTAATGATAGTATTTTTTACCTGAACCAGTGGCTCACTTTTTATCAGTAATGGGGGAAAGGACCGTAACATGCCACCGAAAAACTCTATTGAGACGAAGATAGACTGTCAAGAACGTAGAGAAGGTAGGGTGGGTAGTTGGTTAGATCTAGTATGGATCGTACATGGCCCATAGTTGGAGTTGGCGGCTCTCCTAGGGATCCGATCCCCGGGGAAGAGGATCAAGTTGGCCCTTGCGAACAACTTGATGTACTATCTCCCTTCAACCCTTTTTAGCCCCAAAAATGGGGCAGAAGGAAAAGTCATGCCATGGACCGACCCCATCATCTCCACCCCGTAGGAACTACGAGATCGCTCCAAGGATGCTTTCAGCATCCAGGGGGCACAGACCGACCACATACCCCGATTTGAGAAGTGGAACGCATTAGCTGTCCCTTCCG
>VDFB02302757.1:0-31400 GCA_007258455.2 Sequoia sempervirens | reverse complement strand
GCCACCACCAAATGTGAATAATGCATAATCTTTTTGTGTGTTTCATAGTCTTCAAATGCAGGTAGACCATTCTTTTTTCTCAAGTATTTTCATAGCCAAGTGCCAACAACCACCACCGATCCTATTGGAAAACATGTTCAAAAACCTTCATCACATAACTTCTCAAAATTTACTTAATGGGATCAAAGACTTGTTCTAAAAAATTGTTTAAGGGGATCTAAAACTTGTTATCAAATTTTTTTTAAGGAGGTGTCTTAAGGGGATCACCGTACCTGTTGGATAATGAAAGCCATCATCATCTTCTCGAGGTGTTAACAACTTATGTTTAGTTTCCACACAACGAGCCAACCAATATTCTATTTGCTCTTCATTCCCCTCAGGTGCAATAACTGCATACACATGTCTTGCCAACAAAATTCGATTTAATAACTTGTGCATATCCATATAACTAATTTAGTATTAAAAAATAACTTAATAAAGCAAAATAAAATGAAATAAATTAAATTAAAATTACCTTCTTGTACAAGGTCTGAAACATGATCATAATCTTCAGATGCAAACAATTGATCATTTTCTTCAATAGTTATTTCATATTGATTATGTGCTTCTATAGGTGTCAACGATCTTTGCTGCCACTGTTCAACCCATTCTATATTTTCACAAGCTTCCCAATTTCCTGAGATACAAAAATGAAAAAAACATGCAAGCTCCCTTGTCCAAATAGTCCATGTGCTTGCTGTCACACTCCTAAATGAATGCCATTTAGTAGATCCACTAATTGTCTCACAATCAACTCTAGATACAATGTTTTCTTCTTCCACCAACCAAAGAATCGATGAACTATAGAGTAATCACTCAAACCAGGTGCAGATAATCTTCTATTACACCAATCCACAATCTCATGTGCATTTTTAAATTATAATTTAATCCTCGAATTTTTAATTGTTCTTCAGAAAGAATTTTGACACGCATTCAGCTCCATCATGTTCTCCTTTACCATGCCTGCTCAAAAACTCCATATATGTTGGACATTAAGTTCCTTGTGAACCCCACTAACCAATAGAACATTCTAGCATTTTTGAACTACCCTCGCATAATTATCCTAATTATATGAGGTGTCTTTCATATGGATTCTCTTTCTTTAAATTTCTATAAAATATAATACTAAACAATATTGAACAAACTCTGATGAATGTAACCGATTGTCACTCAAATAAAAATGATACTCCCTCAAACTTTTCTATCATCCTCAGTGCTATCATCTGCATGTCTATAAACAATATGGACAAACATAGCTACTTGCACAGAATTATAATATTGAGATTGAATTTCTTCTTGTGGAGCGAGAGTATAATTCTCCACAAAATCAACCACTAAAAGTATAGCACCAATTGGAAATGTGTTTCTACATGCACGAAATTACATCGCTTCATCAAGCATGTTCAGAGTATAACATATTTTGGTACAATTTTATTATTAAATTCACTCATAAATGCATGCACACTAACTTTTTCTCAGTAGAACTAAATCACAACTTTCCTATTTTTCCATCTTTAAAGAATACCTAACATTCCTAAATCTTTGACGCTTACTGTTGTCCAAAAATCATGATCAACACTCTCATGCAACAATTTCTAAAATGAAAAGATTTCAGCTAATGCATTGTCCGTAAATACAAGAACTTAAATAAAAATACCTATCATTAGATTTTTCACAAAACAAAACTTGAAATAAACTCTTATTGATTCAAAGGCATATCAATACCATTCTCAGATAATCATAAAGAATGCAAGGTACAATGTATATATCGAAAAACATCATAAAAACAACGAAATTGAACATGTATTTTACAACAACAAGATATTCGTTGCTTATTAAGTTTTACATACTAGGGTTTACATTTTTCAAAAGACCTTTGACTTATTTTAATATTACCGGGTAACACTAAATCACCACAAAATTTTCTATAAAATTTAGTTTATGTTGTATCTAATAGGTTTTTTGGGTGAGGATCATGAACTTTGCACCCCACCCTTAATTTTAAAACATCTCTAGCATTAATAGATGAAACCCTAGTATTATCATGCCAAAATTTTTCGAACAAAGATTTAATTTCAACACTCAATTTTATATATCGTGAATCTTGGTAGTCATTCAATCTAAACTCCAACATTGATTGATACAGGGATCATTTTCATAATTCTCTTTTTGCTGCTCTTAGTAATGTTTTAGGATGCATTTTTAAAACTTCACCAATATTGCTTACCATTCTTTTATTCAAAGTTTTTTTATTGACTATAGCAGTAGTTATAGCTCTTCTTGCTGCGTTTTTATCTTTAGATCGACTATTTTTTCCAATAGATTGAATAGCACTAGCAACAATAGACATAGCATGTTTTAATGATTGATCTTTTCTTTTTGGTTTAACACAAAAGCCTAACCTTTTCATTACTTTCCTCATTTTGCATTCTCATCAATTGCATTCATTAGTTGACATTGAAAATGCAATATTTCTTACTGATAGCAATTCCGTGTATATTCTATTCGCATGTGTTCTTATTTGCCTCCAAGAAATTTGATCGTGAAGACATCTAAAACACCACTTCCAATTTTAAAAAGTATTTTCATTAAATCTCAACATCACATTCTAAATTTTCATCTTCTATTTCATCAACAAAACAATTTTCATTTTCATTTTCATTTTCATCAACAAAACGGTTTTCATTTTCATTTTCATCTTCATTTTCATTAACAAAACGTTCTCATTTTCATTTTCATCAACAAAACGGGCTTTATTTTCATTTTCATTTTCATCAAAAATATAGGTTTTGTTTTCATTTTCAAGAAAATGATCATTTTGATTTTCATTTGCAACAAAAGATTTTTCTTTTTTGTTTTCAACAAATTCTATAAAAGTTTCATTTCTTTGAATATAGTCAATGTCAACATCATTATATCCAAGCTTCTTGTAAATCTTCTACAAACAAATTTACCATGTCACTAACATGTGGATTTGAAGACGTACCTGGATTTGTGTATATTGAAACATTCTCCATAGCATTCAAAGAGGGATTTGAAGACATAGTAGGACTTGTTTGTATAATCATATTCTTCTCCAAATTGACTCCTTGCAAATTAGCTTCATGTACAACTATGGTATCTTCAATGTTTTCATCTTCAATAGTTGTTGAATTGGTTGCTCCACCATCGTTCATTGATTTTATTCTCATTCTTCTTTCTCTTTGTCTTTGTCTCTCTTTTTCTTTATTTGCTTCAACTTCTTGAGGAGTCAATGTCTTTCTTCTCTTATTACGAAATTTATCTCCCATAATTATAAAATTCTCAAGCACAGATGAATGTTAATAGTGAAATACTTCAAAATATTGAATCCAAATTGGAAGTTGAATACCTATTACGCCAAAATTCTTCTTCTTGTGTTCCTCAAAACAAATAGAAAACTACCACAATTCCACTTTAAAAATTGTTTTCTTTATGCTTCCTTTGAAAAATTCAATCCATATTGCAAATTTCACTTCAAAAATGGTGTAGATGATGCTCCCTTTGATAAAATCAACAAAAAATCAAATTGACCACCTGTAAATACAATAAATTATGAAAAATAATTGATTTTCAGTGCTCTCGGTCGTACATGTCAAGTTGCAAAGTTGCAGAGTTGACAGTAATTGTCAACAATGTTTTTAAATAATATAAAACAGGATCCCGTCTATAAAACATGATCCCGTTTATAATAAAACATGATCTCGATTACCAAACGGGATCCCGTTTACTAATAAACGGGATCCCGGTTCATAATCGGGATCCCATTTATTAAAATTCACTCCGTGAGCCGTTGTAAAGGTGACAGGATCCCGTGTTATAAACGGAACATGGGATCCTGTTACGTTTCCAATGGTCGAAAATGAAACGGGATCCCGATTATAATACGGGATCTCGTTTATTACTAAACGGGATCCCGTGTTATAATTGGGATCCCGTTTTTTGAAATTTGAATTTGGTTTTGCATCGTGGGCAGGTTTTTGCCAAGGTTTTTGGTTCGGGAAAAGCTTTGGAAGTCTGAACCTAAGCCTTCAACCTGGTTTGACCTGCAAATTGAAAGCCCTAACAATGTCAAAGTAAAATATCGACTTTGGACATATGGCTGACGAACTTTTTTTGAAAATTTTCTGACAAAATGAAACCCATTTTAGATCAAACAATGCAGATTCTAAATATATAATTTGTTTTGCAATTGAATTATTTTTTGTATTTTTCAATTAATTTCTAATAAAATTGGTCCATAAACTTTAAATATCGAGTTTTTACTATTTGAATAACTTTTGATCAACATAACATTTTGACAAACGGATTGCACGAGAGCAAACTTCAGACAATTCTTTTCAATTTGAAAAAAATCAAAAATGATAAGTTTAGGTCATCTTATGCATGTCGTACATGACGATTTTTCAAAACAACAAATCTGCCTAATAAAAAATTAACAAAAAAAAAATATTCAATAAAAAATTACAAAAAAATATCAAGAGAAAGGTTCAGTGAGTCATAAAACTTTTCCCAAAAGGATTTAGAAAAATACGATAATTTAAGTCAAAATATGGATGTCGTACATGTGCATGGTATGGTACAAAAAAATGACTTTTAAACAGTGGTTTTTAGAAATGCCTATTGAAACTCAATTTGTACAATCTGGGTATTGGAAATAAATTACATATTTGGAAACTAGACTCCGAGCACTACATTTTATGATTAGTGACTTTTTTAAAGATTTCATCTCTAAGTGCTTCAAATTTTAAGGTCAAATGTGTCAAATACTGAAAATCAGGGAAAACACTTCCACTTTTTGGCCAAAAAGTGGACTCAACTTCTTGCACACACCCTTTCTAAAACTTATTCTAAAATCCCAAAAACCACAATTCTTAGTCTAGAGTGCCCACACCCCTATCTAGATAATTTCAACTCAACTTTGAATGCTAGGTTTGTAATGTCCCTTGCTAATTTTGATGTAAACTTTCACTTTAAGCTCTTGAACATTTCGTCAAACGGTTGTCTTCCAACTATGTTCTTGCTGGTAATTGTGTTTTAGTTTTTTTTAATTGTTTTGAATGATGGTATGATGCATAAAAGCCTCAACTAAACAATGCTAGAATGTAATACAAGTAAATCTTTCTGATTTTTAATGATATGAAGACTGAACTCTTATGCATTTTCATAATTATAGGAAATAGACATTTTCCCAAACACTTAATGTGCAAACTTCATAACTCTAATGCAAATACATTCAATCAGATAAGAATCTACAACAAACTATTACTACTAAAATCATTCACCATGTAAACTCCCAAACTTTGTAGCATAGCAATGAATACATAAACTGGTAACAATCCTCCCAAATGATTATCACACAGATTGCTCTCAATGAGGACGATTATAATAGCAAATGACAAATTTAACTCAAATTGATATGACTATAGATTTGGACCCTTTTGTATCATGAGTAAAGTCCATTATAGATACATATTCTAATTCAGATAAATAAAGAACCTGCAATTCATTGGTTTGAGCAGTTGAAGTTGAACTTCCAACTAGAATATTTGTAATGCATTGCTGCACCAAAGAATGCAAGTCCAAGTGATAAATAATTTATTCGATAGGCTTCTTATTGTGGACTTTCCAGTCCACAAAAACCTAGAATACCTATCTCACACCCGCAAAACCATTTAATCCAACCAGTAAACCATGTTCAGATTCATGAAACTCCGGTTCAACCCCTGACAGTCATAAATTAATTCATTTATGGACCAACTATTCAATCGATGAATAGATCTTGCAAGAACAATATTCATCATGCCGTGCATTGAATAGATCTTGTAGGAACAATATTCAAGAAAAATATTCATGTCATGCATTGAATAGATCTTGCAAGAACAATATTCAGGAAAAATATTCATCATGCCATGTATTGAATGCAAGTACACTCCATACACTCCACCGTCTGAACACTCCACCCTGCAATTTAATTTCTCACCATCAGAATAGTTGTCTCACACACCTGCATACCATTCGATGCACCTGTATACCATTCGATGCCCCCACCATACCATTTGATGTCCATCAGAAGTTGTAAATTATCCAAGATCATTGATAACTTGTGTTACCGTGAAAAGAAAGCCACCTCCATCAGAGCCAAATCTGAACAAGAATTTGGTAGCTTAATTCTATGTCCAATCTCATTATGGACACATCTACCAAATTTTTCTTTCACTCTACCTTCACCACCTTCAGTTTGCAGAAATAGATTGTTTTGTCCACATTTATTTGCAGAGACACACTTTGGAGTTGGACGTAGAAGGAATTATAGAGTTAAATGTAATTTGAGACGGTACTGCTTTGTTTTTCATTTTTTCATGTAGATCACATTTCTTGAGAAGTTCTCTCAAATGGCTAGTGTTTTCCTCTAAAAATTTGATTTTTTATTTTTCATTATTTGGTTCTCTTGTAACATCGCACTAAACTATGCCCTGACTCCAGGTTAGCATCAGTCTTAGAATTTTCAAGACCTAGTGAAACATGTTGGGTTTGTTAAAAGCTTGCATCTCTGGATCTGGTTGGTCCTCTACCATTTTAAAGAATGAAGGGTACTATAGTCTATCAGGTTCCTTTTGAAACACAACTTCAACAGATGCATTTTTCTTTTGCACTATTGAATGCTTAAGAAACATCATTCCTAGCTTTTTCTCTATCTCAAGGTCATTTATCTACAAGACAAATATTGGGTGCTTTACAACTGAAATGATGCATCCTTCATTTTCTTGTCCAGTTGCAAGATAGAATGATGCAAGGGACTTGTATTACCAATATAAACCATTAAAATCAACACTTTGGTAGTTATAAGCAGAGGGATGATAGCATTTTCCATAGACGTCACATTATTACTACAATTGCATTAAATCCTTGTGCACCTAGACTCCTAAGTGCACTAGATGTACCATGTTTATCCAGTTAGTCTCTTACAACCACTTTTCTAGGGAAAGATTGTTGGGTATTTACCTTTTTTTTATTTATTTAATAAATTCATCCCTTCTGGATCACTATTAGTAACAACTACATGGTGGGACATTTAACTGCAAGCATGGAGTATGACAACATTAGATGATTTCTAAGTTCTAATAGATAAGCCTGCATTTGAATGTATGTTGATACTCCTTTAATAAAACATCATGCTATTTTGATTCCTTTTTAAGGATAGCTTATGCATTGTGTGTATATAGATTTTCCCATGTCAAGATTCCTAGTGAAGCATAGCAGAGTCTGCTCCTCTTGATTTAGTTGGGACTGTGTCAATTAAAAGAATGAAGGATACTAGAGTATGTCAAATACCTTTAAAGAGAGATTCAATGAAGAGATATTTCCATTGCATTTGATATTGTATAACATCTATATTTCTAGCTTTCTCTCTATCTATGGATCATTTATCTTCAAGACAAAAACTAAATATCGATAATTGAAATTATGCATTCTTCATCTACTTGTTCAATTATAATGTTAACATTGTAAAGAATGACGAGGGTCTTGGATTTTCAATTTTCACCATTGAACTCAACATTGTGTAACTTTGAGCAAAGAGATGATGGTGTTTTCCTCACACATCACATTGAATCTTTGTGCACCTAGACTCTTAAGTGCATTAGATGTTCCTTGTTTATATAGTTAAATCTTTGAAAAACTATTTTTTCGTAGGACCAAAGAGTTTTGTATTTGCCTCTATTTTTATTTAATAAATTTATCACTATTGGATTACCCTTAGTAACATCTACAAGACTAAAATTCTAGCTGCAAGAATGGAGCATATTTTGGTAGAACCATAATCGAACTTGAGAACAAATTTATTTGCGGCAAAATATGGGTTTCTGCTAATAACAGATGCAACTTAAAAAATGAATTCTAATGGTATAAAGCTTGTTTGGTTTGAATGCATCATGATACTACTCTAATAAGCTAATGTGTTATTTTGGCCTATCTTTTTGTGATAAGTGCCTTTCTCACACGTATTATTCTCCCGTATCAAGTGTCTAGCTAGCAATGATGACAACTTCAAAGATGATTTCAAATGTATAAAGTTAGTTGGTTTGAATAACTTAAATAATTCATTATTTCAAATCATCTTTTCCAGATAACTTTTGCCTTACATTACTTAAAATTACTGTAAATGAAATAAGTTTTCATGTACCTCACACTGCATTTTGTCTTTCTCTTGATGACGGGTTGCACTTCAAAACCATCCTCAAGAATTAGTTTCACCACACAACAAAAAACTTTAGAAAAATATGAATTCTTCTTCAAAATAGACTGTGGAAATCTATTCCTCTCTAACCATAAAATTAATTGGCTTTTGTCTTCTCAATAGCAAAGCATTTATATTTTTTTAATGTTTTGACTAACCTGATAGGCTCTCCTCCAATCTTTTGATGCTCGTTTTGCAACTTAGCCTAGATTTGTTCAAACATTTTGATGTGCTTTAAGTCAATTGCAGTCAGATATGATTCATCTTTCTTGAAGCTTGCAGAATCAGATGAGCCACCACAACAACCTTTCCTCGTAATTATTATTTTTACTTAGTTTGTTGTAAAATTGATTTATCCTTCCAAGCTCAAAATCAAATCTCTGTTTTCAAAACAAGGTTTTAAAGGGTTTTGTTCTTTCCTGCGCTTGCTCTGTTTTTTTTTTACAATTTAAAATAAAGTGTATGGCCTACAGTTTGTTGAATCCAATTGCTTGTAGACCACGTCAGCAATAAAACCCTAAAAGCTAGTCTGCATCAGCCTTCACTAAAAAATTATATTGGAATTGTGCTAGATAGGTTGAGAGTTTGATTCCTCTTTGTCTTTTTAACATTTTCATTTTTTGGGGAATATAGTTTCTTAAAACAGTTTCATTTTTTGGGGAATAACTATGATATAATGTTAAATGCAACCTTATCATGGTCTATCAACAAGGTGGAGTTACTACCAAGGTCAAGTGGGGCAGTAAAACTAGTGCCATGGTTAGGAAATATATTTACACATTTTTTCTTTATTTCTTTTTTATTTTTATTTTGGATATAATCTCGAGGGGAAATTTTTTTTACTTTGAACGTTATCATTTGTACTTTGAACGCTATTTTTATTTTGGATATAATCTCGAGGGGAAAAAAATTGTACTTTGAATGTTATCATTTGTAGGCCAGTGGAGCTCCAGAAGAAAACTAGGAAATAATTAGAATCATGATGATAAAAATAGTATTTTTATATATAAAATATGCATGAGTTTGTAATTTTCATGGAAGAGATTATAATGAAAAACCTTATTATCAAAAAATTAAAATGTTGAGGCTGTATGTTCGTATTAAAAAAAATAATTGTGTTCTCTATTATTTCTTTTCTTGCCCGTGTTTTAAGAAACTAAAAACTTACTGACCCAAAAAGTTAATATTATTATTAATGGAAAAATTACCTTAAGCCTGCAACAAACAGTTTGAAGCCATACTTTTTATCTTTCCATTGAATATCAGTGAATGTTTCATGTATTGGTGCACACTGACAAATGTATGGTTTCTTTAGGTTCAAATACAAGTTTGTTAGTAACAAGCATGCACATAAAATGCAAGAGATTCTTCAGTTTACTTTAATTCATTATCATGTTTCTTTTTTGTGAAAGTGAAGGATGGATGGAAGATATGGAATTCTATTGTCTTCCTTGCTTTTTACCTTTACTTTTGGAAGTTGTTTATAAAGATAAAATATACACACATCTTCATATATGTGTAGGAAAAAGAAGGATTTAGTTTTTGAAGAAATATATAGGTACCAAACCAATTAAATTAGGTCATTGCTATGATAACTCTAGCAACTATTTATCAAGAATGTTGGGTGTACATGAATTGCCAAATCAAACAACAGAAAGAAAAATTTGAAGTACTTTAGCCATCGCTTTTTACATATTTATTCGAGGATGGGTTTGTTGTTCAATGCAAAGACTAATTACACACATTTACCAATAAGAGTATCTGAGTTGATTTCTTCAATGCACCAGATTACAAAATGCTAACAAAGTTAATGCTTCTGATTTTAGCTGACTTAAGAAATCCACCAAATACCAAACCTGAAGTCCACATTTTCCTTTGTTTTAGCAACTTGTATGCCTGCTTTGATGGGTTATTGCCAGATTTTGTAGATCCTGTATAGCTTATATGTACTGTGCTTTGCTTTTATATATAGTTTTTCTTGTTACTGAAATGAACCAATTGACATCTAAAAATTTTAAGATCAAATATTGTCTGAAATATCTGAATTCAAATATTTTGCAAACAAGAAAAAGCTAGTTGATAAATAAAATTTGTTGATAAGAAGAACAAAACTTTTCTCTAATACTTCTATTACACAGTACAGGAAATGCTCTCCTGTGAGCACATTTGTGAAGAAAAATCAATCTTAAGTATAACATATTAGGACTTATTAATTGTTTCATTTTTACAAACCTAAATAATTTGTGAAGAAAAATCAATCTTAAGTATACCATATTAGGACTTGAAACTTAAATAATTTTAGAAACCCCACTTGTTATTGCAACCACCTTCACTTGCAATTCAAACCATATTTTCACAATGTCTCAAACCCTAGGAGAAAAAGACCTTGCTTGGAAACATGCTAAAATTTTTCCTAGGTAGAAAAAAGGAGAGGCAAAATGTAAATATTGTAAAACAATTTTTCATGGAGGCATAAATAGATTGAAATACCATATTGAATGCATACCCATCCATGATGTAGTGGTATTCCCTCTTGCACCTACTGAGGCTATTCGTTAGGTGCAAGTGCAATTAGAATTGTTTAAATTACAAAAAGTAATGAAAAAGAGGTAGAGGGAGGAGCTGGCAAGTGTTGGTGGTGTTGGAGATACTTCTTCCATGCCTACATACTATCCTAGTCCTAGTGATTCTACTAGTTTCGGTGCTATAGGTAGTCTTGGTGTTGCCGCTACTACTAGTGGTACTGGGAGTGTTAGCATTAGCCCTATAGTTCGTAAGTCTAGGGTGGATTCATATTTTGTACCGTGCAATACTCCTAGTTCCCAACCATTGCTTGAGAGCATGGTTTGGAACAAGGATGCAAATGATGCAACGAGGAAGTCAATTGTAGACTTCTTGTACTATTGCCCCATTCCCTTCCATGTAGCCAAGTAATTATTTTTTGACTAATTATTTTAAAATTTATAGTTTGATAGTTGATTCTCAATATCTTTGTCTGATGAATTTTTATATTTAGAATCTAGATGTATCTCATTGTCAAATTCAAATTTAAAGTTAAAAATTTTAATTTTACAATACTTATTTGAGTATCTTATTAATTTGTTTATGATGTGTTTTATGTCTCCCTTTTGGAAAAATATGGTTGATGCCATAACCATATCTGGGGTAGGGTTCAAAGCCCCTAGCAAAAATAAATTAAAGGGCTCACTTTTGACTCAAAAGGTGGCAGATGTAAAAGCATAAATAGAGGAGCAACACTTACAATCAAGGAGTTTGGATTGCACCATCATGACTAATGGTTGGACTGATAAGAGAAATAAGATACTACTTAATTTTCTAGTTTCCACCATAGGTAATTTTACTTCCCTCAATGCATTGAATAATTTTAAATTTGAATTTGATTTAGTGATTAATATGGTTGATTTATGTTTTTTTAATTTATTGAATAATTGGTTTTGCTTCTTTTTTTAGGTGACACCATCTTCATCAATTCCATTGATGCTTCTTCCCATGTCAAAAATTATACATAAATTTTTGAGGCTCTAGAGGAGGTGATAGTTGAGGTGGGTGAAGAGAATGTGGTTTGAACAAGTGGTGACCAATAATGCAGAAAATTATATTGTTGTCGGTAGAATTTTGATGGAGAAGCAACCAACCATATTTTGGATTCCTTGTGCCACCCATTGCCTTGACCTCATATTGGAGGATCTTGGAAAGCTTTGATGGATGAAAAAATGTGTGGATGTGGCAAAAAACATTTGAAATTTTTTATACAATCACACATGGGTACTTAGCCTAATAATGCAATACATGGGGTTGAGGGAGTTGGCTCATCCTAGCATCACTAGATTTTCCACAAATTTTATGACATTACAATCCTTGATTCGGTCAAAGGAATCTTTGAGGCAAATGTTTTTTGGTGAGGAGTGGACTTCCCCATCCTATTCTATGACCACTACAAGGATTGATGTGATAAATTACTTTTTTGATTAGCTAGGGTTTTGGGCACCAATGGAGGAGATTATGAAGGTAAAATTTAATTCTTCATTATGTTTTAATTTTTATTCATATTTCACTATTATTTGTTTATTTTCATTCACACTTAGTTCATTTTTCACAATGTTTACACTTTGTAGTTTATTGAGCCCTTGTATTTCTCCTACAAGTTATTGATGGGGGAGAAGCCTGCAATGGCCTACATATATATGATGGCATGGATAGGGCTAAAGAGGCTATTAGATCCGTCTATGGTGGAGTTGAGGAGAAGTATCATCCAATTTGGGAGATCATTGATAGGAGATGGAACCACTAGCTTCATAGGCCCCTCCATGCAGCCGCATGTTTCTAAAATCTGACGTTCCAATTCAATCATGATTCTCGTGCAGATAATGAGGTTCTTCATGGGCTCTACTCAGTGATAGAGCAGTTGTTTCCTGTTGTTACATCATAGATAGTGCATGAGATAGATGCCTTCACTAAAGCACAAGGAGAACTCTTTGCATGTCAATTGTACAAAGATAGTAGGACGATATTATAGCTAGGTAAAAATATATTAACGACATCATTTTCTTTTATATTATAATTTATGATTAAATGTTGAATTTGAAACTTGAACTTGAAAATTAAAGTTGGAAATGAGATTGATTTTGATTATTTTTCTCATCTCAGATAAATGGTGGAATATGTTTGGTGTTGATATACCAAATATTAAAAATATTGTCATTCATATATTGATCCATCCATGCAATTCATCTAGTTGTGAGTGCAATTAGAGAATGTTTGAGCACATACACTCCAAGAAGTGAAATAGACTATTAGTGGAGAGGATGAATGATTTAGTATATGTTCATTACAACCTTCAAATTAGACACAAGTAGATTTTTTACCGTGAATCCACCTCGATCATGCTAGAGGAGGTTGATCCATAGTCTGAGTGGATCACTAAGGCTACAAATGCAATCTTTTGTGATGAGGACCTTAATTGGGTGGACCCAAAAAATAGAGAGGTTGAGGTTGTAGCCATGGCTAAGGAGGAGGCTAGAGCATGAGTAGACACAACTAGTGTTGGTAAGAGTGGCATGGAGACACATGCAAATACTATGGTTGCAACTACCTTATTCAAGACCCTTAGACGCCTTTGTACGAAAGATGCTTGCTCTGGTATGCTATAGACTTGTGGCTATTTTTTTGATATTTCATATTTGTATGGAATAGTTGATGTCATGGATTTCATATTCCATGAGTTTTGTATACATTTGAGGGTAAGTGCAAAAATATGGGGGGCCAAAAAGGGGGCTTAAGTGGCCATTTTTTTTTTGAAATCAAGAAATACTAACCTTGGATGTGAAATTGAGGATGGTTACACTCAAAATTTTGAGATGCAACAAAAACAAGGATTAAAGTGCTCCGAGTCTACTTTCTAAACTGCTAATTTATTTTGAAAATGGTTGAGATTAAGGGGTTCAAAAGTGGTATGTATAGAAATTGGTGCTATTTTTGTCAGCAACAACATAACATAGCAACTTTTGTATGTCCCTAGCATGGTGAACTTTGTTTTAGTATTTTTAAAATCACTCTAGTGAGAAACTAGCTAATAGTATGTAGTTGATGCATGATTTTTCTAATAATTTTTTATTGAATATTTGATTTTTTAATAAATTTCTAAGCGAATACTTTCTGAAAAATAGATTTTTTTCCATGCTATGCCTACAAATTTTGGAAACTAATCATTTAAAAAAAAAAAAATTGTAGAATGGAACCTAGTTTCTAAAAATGTAATTTATTTTAATTTTCGATGAACACTTAAATTTATAATGAAAAAAAACCAAACACTAATTTTTTCCAAAAAAAAGACACACAAACAAAATAAATTATAGATGAAAGGCTTAACATTGTCAAAAAGTGAAAAAAATTACATTGTTGGATAGCTAAGAGAGAACCTAACATTATCAAGGTGTTCAATTTGTTCGAAATGGAAACACATGCAATATTGATAGTGAGCACAAACCTGATTATTGAGAAGGCCCTCTAATACTTATTATTAGTATTCCAAGGAAAATACCAAGCCTAAGGCTTCGGGATTCACAAAGTAACATGAGTGTGTTATAACATGCTCACGTTATATCTTAGTTTTGCCATGGTTTTTTACATTCTTTTGGGACATGTCTAGCAAGACATAATGAAAGTGTGATCTAACACACTCATATTATGTATTGCTTTACATTAAATGCTACTCTATTGAATGTATATTTTTATATTTGTATGTTTGTATGTACATGTATGCCTGTATGCCATGTATGTATGTATGTATGTACATGTATGTATGTATGTATGTATGGATGGATGCATACTTGTATGTATGTATGTATGTATCAATGCATGTATATTGGATGTGTTCCTATATGTATGTAAGATTGTACCTACATATGTACATGTATGCTTGTATGTATGTAGGATCATATGTACATATGTATTATATTCTTTTATGTATGTAAGTATGCATGTATTTATGTATGTCTTTCAAGGGATACAAAATTTTAAGAGAGAGGTATTTTTCCAGGTAGGGTGGGAGGGAGAGAGGGAGGGAGAGGGGTGGAAGGAAAAGTCTAAGAGAGAGGGAGTGGGAGAGAATTGGTTGGAGTGAGAGGGACTTAGATAGGTAGGGTGGGAGGGATAGAGGGAGAGAGAGACAAATAGGTGGTGGGAGAGAGATAATTGAGAGAGAGGGGGAGAGAGAGAGAGACGGGGGGAGAGAGGGAGAGAGAAAGAGAGAGTTATGTAGGTAGGGTGCCAAAGGGAGAGACTTGAGAGTGTGAGGGGGGTGAGAGGGAGTGAGAGAAAGAGGGAGTGGGAGAGAGAGGGAATGTGAGAGTGAGAGACCTAAGAGAGGGAGAGGTATGGGAGGGAGTGACCTAAGAGAGGGAGAGATAGAGGGGGTGGAGTGAGAGGGACTTATCTATGTAGGGTGGGAGGGATAGATGGAGAGAGTGGAGAGAGAGAGAGAGAGAATTACCTAGGTAGGGTGGTAGAGGGAGAGACCTGAGAGAGAGAGTGGGTGGGAGGGAGAGACCTGAGAGAGAGGGAGAGAGAGGGAGTGGGAGAGAGATGGATTGATAGAGAGGTTGTGTGATGGAGATAGAGATAGATAGATAGAGGGAGTGAGAGAGGGTGCTAGGGATTGATTGAGTGAGATGTACATAGAAAGAGGGAGAGGGTAGATAGAGACAATTAGAGAGGATAGGAGAGAGGGAGGGAGAGAGGTGAGATGTATAGATAGAGACAAATGGATAGGGGTTGATTGTATAGGGTTGAGGGATTATGGTGGAGGACCTATAAGGTTTATCATTTGGGGTATAAGGGTTTAAGGGTTGAGGGTTGATAGATTAGGGTTGAGGGTAGAGGGCATTAGGTTGAGGGAAAAGGGTAAGGTTTAATGGTTTAGGGTTGAGAGTTTAGCATATAGGGTAGATGGTTTAAGGTATATGTTTGAGGGTATATGGTTGAAGGATTAGGTTGAGGGTCCAATGTAAAGCGTAGAGCGTATAAGGGTTGAGGGATTAAGGATTGAGGGTTGAGAATTTAGGGTTGAGGCTTTAATGTATAGTGTAGAGAGTAGATGGTAGAGGGTTTATGGTTTCAGGGTTGAGGGTTTAAGGTTGAGGGTAGAGGGTATAGGGTTGAGGGATTAGGGTTGAGAGTCCAATGTATAGGGTAGAGGGTAGAGGGTTTGAGGGATTAGGATTTAAGGGTTGAGGGTTGATTGTTTAAGGGTTGATGGATTAAGTGTTGGGGTTTTAGGGATTAGGGTAGAGAGTTTTGTTTTGTTTATGGGTTTAAGGGTTGAGGGTTGAGGGTTTAGGGTTTAGTGTTTAAGGGTTTAAGGGTTGATGGATTAGGGTAGAGAGGGAGGGATGGATTGATAGATAGATGGAGAGACATGTGATATAGAGAGAATGAAAGAAGAGGAGGGAGGAACAAATATGTATGAGGAATGAGGATCCAATGTATATGGTATAGGGTTGATGACCTACAGGGTTGAAGGATTGGGGTTGAGGGTACAATGTATAGGGTAGAGGGTATCAGGGTTGAGGGTTTAGGGTTTGAGGGTTGAGGATTGAGGGATTAATGGTTGAGGGTTGAGAATTGAGGGTTGAGGGTTTAAAGTATAAGGTAGAGGGTAGAGGGTAGAGGTTTAAGGGTTAAGGGTTGAAGGTATAGGATTGAAGGTATAGGGTTGGGGGATCAGGGTTGAGGATTCAATGTTTAGGGTTTAAGGGTTGAGCATTGAGGGTTCAGGGATTAAGGGTCAAAAATGGTTGAGGGATTAGGGTAGAGATTTTACTTGGGTTTTTATGGGTTTAATGGTTGAGGGATTAGGGTTGAGGGTAGAGGGTATTAGGTTGAGGGTAGAGGGTAGAGGGTTTAAGGATTTAGGTTTTAAGGGTTGAGGGTATACAGTTGATGGATTCGCATAGAGAGGGAGGGATGGAGGGAGGGAGATATAGATGGATAAGTGAGATAGAGAGAAGGAGAGAAGAGGAGGGAGGGGCAATGATATATCAAGGTCAAGGATCCAATGTATAGGGTAAAGGTTTGAGGACCTATAGGTTTGAGGGTACAAATGGATGAAGGATTAGGGTTGAGGGTCCAATGTATAGGATAGAGGGTATTGAGGTTGAGGTATTTAGGTTTGAGGTCTGAGGTTGAGGTATTAGGGTTGAGGCTGAGGAATTTGGTTGAGGGTTTAATGTAGGGTGAGGCTAAAGGGTGGGGTAAAGATATAGGTGTATAAGGGTTTTAGGGTTTAAGGAGTTTGAGAGTTGATGGTTTAAGGTTGAGGAAGAGGATTGAGGTATTGTCGGGTTGGGGGTTTAGGTTGAGGGTCCAATATGAGGTAGAAGGGTATATGGGGGTTGAGATTAGGGTTTTAAGGTGGGAGGCTTGCTTGAGGCTTGCAGAGTTAAAGGGTCAAGAGGTTGAGGGATTAGGGTGAGAGTTTACTAAAGTGGATTTAAAGGGTTTTAGGGTTTAGGGATTAGTGTTGAGAGTAGAATTATTTGGTTGAGGTTTATTGTTTAGGGTTGGTGTTTAAAGTTTCCAAGGTTGGTATCTGATTTAGAGGATTGGGTAGAAAGGGATGGTTGGAGGGAGAGGAGAGATGGAGGGATAAGTGATTAATGGTTGAGGTCAATGTGTATAGTGTAAATGGTGTATCGAGGTTGAGGGTTTAGGGTTTGAGGGTTGAGGATTGAGAGATTAAGGGTTGATAATTGAGAATTAAGGGTAGAGGGTAGAGGGTTTAAGGGTTTAGGGTTAAATGGTTTAAGTTTGAGGGTTTAGGGTCCAAGAAATGGGGTCTCCTAGTGATGTAGAGAGAGATAGAGGGTAGAGGGTTTAAGGGTTTAAGGGTAGAGGGTAGAGGATTTAAGTCTGAGGGTAAGGTTGGGGGTTTAAGGGTGGAGAGACTTGAGAGAGGTAGAGGGGGTAGGAGGGAGATACTTGAGAGAGAGAGATATATGCAGGGAGTGGGAGAGAGATAGAGGGTATATAGTAGAGGATTTAAGCATTTTGGGTTAAGGGTATAGGATGTAATGGTTAAGGGTATAGGGTAGAGGGTTAGGGGTAGAGGGGAGAGAGAGAGACTTGAGAGAGGGAGAGGGGGTAGGAGGGAGAGAATTGAGAGAGATGGGGGAGGTGTGAGAGATATATAAAGGAGTAGAGGGTAGAGGGTAGGGTAGAGAGTTTAAGGGTTAAGGGTAGAGGTGAATGGTGAGGGTAGGAGGGCACTTAAGAGGGGAGAGGGGTGGGAGGAGGCTTGAGAGAGATAGAGAGAGAGGAGGAGGGATTAGGAGAGATATAGGGTAGAGAGTATAGGGTTTGAGGGTGAGGGTAGAGGATTTAGGGTTAAGGGTGAGAATGTGAGGTAGAGGGTTAAGGGTAGAGGGGAGATAGATAGGAGTAAGTGAGTGAGAAAGAGAGACTTGAGAGAGGGAGAGGGGGTAGGAGGGAGATACTTGCGAGAGAGAGAGATGGAGGGATTAGGAGAGAGATATAGTGTAAAGGGTAGAGGGTTTAAGGGTAAAAGGTAGAGGATTTAATGGTTAAGGGTAGAGGGTAGAGGATCAAGGGTAGAAGGGGGAGTGGAAGATATATAGAGGGTAGATGGTAGAGGGTAGAGAATTTAAGGGTTAATGGTAGAGGGGAGAGGGTTAAGGGTAGAGGGGAGACAGATAGGAGTGAGTGAGAGAGAGATAGAGAATTGAGAGAGGGAGATGGGGTAGGAGGGAGAGACTTGAGAGAGAGAGGGAGGGAGTGGAAGAGAGATAGAGGTGGGGAGGTGGACATTTGAGTTTTAAGGGTGGGGTAGAGGATTTAAGGGTTGGGGTAGAGGTGGGGTTTAAGGGAGAGGAACATAGAGAGACCAGAGTCGGAGGGAGTAGGAGGGAGAGAATTGAGAGAGAGAGAGGGATGGAGTGGGAGAGATATGGAGGGTAGAGGGTAGAAGGTAGAGGATTTAAGGGTTAAGGGTAGAGGGTAGAGGGATAAGGGTAGAGGGGAGAGAGATAGGAGTGAGTGAGTTAGACAGAGAGAGACTTGAGAGAGGAGAGTGGTAAGAGGGATATACTTGAGAGAGAGAGATAGGAGGGAGTGGGAGAGAGATAGAGGGTAGATGGTTTAATGGTTTAAGGGTAGAGGGTAGAGGATTTAAGGGTTAATCATAGAGGGTAGATGGTTAAGGGTAGAGGGGAGAGAGATAGGAGTGAGTGAGAGAGACTTGAGAGAGGGAGAGGTGGTAAGAGGGAGAAACTTGAGAGAGAGAGAGAGGGAGGGAGTGGGTGTAATGCTCGAGAGATGATGTTCATAAACTACATAATTTTCCAAAACCTATTACATTCCAAGTATATTAAAAGAAAAGGATGCATAGATCAAGATATTTCCATAAATGCTCAAAAGGAAAATTCAGTAATTAATTTCATTCCATGTAGGAAAAAGAAGTAATTTACATTAACAACAAAGATCATACATATGTAAATTTTATTTGCATATCAATGAGTTTCCATAAATTCATTCAAGTTTCAATTACATCTTTAACTTTCAATCAATACATCTATTTCAATGTTACATCAAAACTTTCATTCCAATACATCTATTTCAATGTTACAATACTGAATTTCAATATGCAAGGAAAGCTAAGGTGCAAAACTAACTCTCCTAACATCAAAACCTCAAGGAAGAATCCAGAGGTGACTATAAATTTTTCAATTATAGTCCAATTAAGTTACACTTAAAAGAAATAACTGAAACAAAGAAATTAACATACACAGATGAACACTAGATTTACATGGGAAGACCCTTACGGGAGAAAAACCCACCACACCAAGAAAAGCCTCTTTGTATTACAATAAAAAATATTACATACAGGGTTCAGACTTAAATTTCTAATGTCAATTTACAATAGCAGATTCAATGATCAACCTTGTACAAAACATTCCAATTACAATGCTCTCTAAATTAAATTCATACACATTGATCACACACCGACCCATTCCCACAACTATTCACTGAATTGATCATCATCTTCGATTACAAAGTATATCCATGTCATTCATGGTCTATTGATCTTCCTCATAGGAATGGTCACAACAATCTAACTACCAATAGTTTTCCTTCAACTTCCTCTGATTGGTTGAACACATACCACGTAGGATCTTCAGACGGTCAAAATTCATTCAAGAAGAATCACATGTTGGTGAGACAGTAGTTGTGTGTCCTTGATGCTACAATGTTCCATTGACACTATCAACATAACTTACAACTATCATCGAGAGGTCATAACAAGTTGCAAGAGTCATACCGATATCTAAGACCATCGCACAAACTATCGCTATCAGAAAGATCAGCGAGACCTCTCACTAAAGTCCACAACAGACTCATCGACAAGACTATCACATTCCCTATGAGTCATATAGAGCCCTTAAGTCTTATTGATGTCAATACACCTATTAGCGAGACCAATAGTCATCAGCAAGAGGTTACACCGAATTCAAAAACTGCCACTCAAAATCACCCTATCACTTAGACATCATATTGATATCCACTACAAAAGCATCGGCCAGACCATCACTATCGACGAGCAGTCATACTGATTGAAAATCCATCTGGTGAAGATCTATCAGCAAGAGTTTTGCTATTTCCAAGAGTCTCATAGACCTTTATGTCATACTGATGTTCATCGTGCAAAGCTATCAACGAGACAAGCCATATTGCTAAGACTTCATACCAATGATAAACACATGTAGCTCTATCAACAAGACTACCACTATTGGTGAGACATCATACCGAGTGTGAACCTTTCGGCCAAGAGTCTCCCTAATGACAACCTTGTGAACAACTATCAGCAAGAGTTCTCCCTGGGTAGAGAAAGAAAAACTCACAGCGATTGAAATGTCTTGTCGATGACTCCCATCGGCAAGATAGAAACAACGTCTCGGCAACTTGAGCATTTCAAATGAATAGAACACAACTGCTAGTCAGCAAGACTTCTAAAGGGTCTCCTCAACTTTACTCTTTCAGGAGTTTCATGCTAGTAAGATTGAGGCACATTTTTCAACAATCTTCGACTTGATGAAGATCTTACTGATACCTCCAGAGCAACAACATAACTACTGAAATTCATGGGCATCGAGGCCCATTGAACTAGAACATCACCTGAACTTGTCTATGCTCAATGACTTTGTCAATGCATCTGCAACATTCTCTAGAGTATTCAATTTCTCTAAAGAGACCTTTCCATCCTCCACCATATCTCATACAAAATGATACTGTACATCAATATGTTTCATCCTAGCATGGAAAGTAGGATTTTTTGCTAAACAAATAACACTCTGATTGTCACAGTAAATTATTATTTTCCCTGTAGCAAAACCAATTGTAGAACAAAAATGCTTTAACCAAATTGCTTCTTTACAGGTGTGTGTTGTTGCCATATATTCTACCTTTGTAGTGGACAAAGTGACTACAATCTATCGCTTACTCATCCAACTCACTGCACCACCATTCATCATCAAAATATATCCAGTGGTGGATCTTCTGCTGTCAATGTCCCCTGCCCAATCAGAATCCACATAGCCTCAAATGTTGAGAGTCCTATGTGATTCAACCAAGCTGCCATGGTAACACAATGCATATTTAGAAGTGCCCTTCAAATATTTGAATACTCTTTTAATAGCATCCCAATGTGATCTTCTAGGATTTGCCATAAACTAACTAAGTACTCCCATTGCTTGGGCAATGTCTAGCCTTGTACATACCATTGCATACATTAGACTACCAACCACACTAGCATAAGGCACACTGGTCATTTCCTCCATCTTAGTAGGATATTTTGGATAGTCTTCAACAGATAGCTTTGTTCCCTACAAAACTAGAACAACTAGCTACTTGCAATCAGTCATACAAAATATCTCTAGAACAGTCTTAATATACTTACTCTGACTAAGCCAAATTTTTCTACTCTTCTTGTCCCTGGTTATTTCCATTCCTAGAATATACCTTGCTGCACCAAGATCTTTCATTTCGAACTTTGTAGATAACTTAGATTTTAGATCAGAAATCATTAACTTACTATTTCCTATGAACAACATATCATCAACATAGAGAGAAATAATAAGAACTTGATCACTTTCAACTTTGTAATACACACAATGATCAAATTTTGATCTTACAAATGCCAATGACAAAAAAAAGTGTCAAATTTATGGCACCACATTCTAGGAGACTGCAACTTTCATTCTGTAACTCATGTGACCAAAAAAACTATTCCAATGTGTTTGGATGTGTATGTTTATGCTAGGCATGGTCCTCTTTCACACCCAAACATGTGCAATCACTTTGAGCTATGTTCAACCAGCTCGATCCCTTAAGGGTCCAAAGTGCAAAAGGGTAGCAATTTTTGACAACCTATTACTCAGAAACTGTGATGCTTACAAACTCTTCATCTTAGCATATGGGATTTTGTTGGCCCCCTCTACAATATCCTCTCTTTTTTTTTCTTATCTCAGATTAATTTTTCCATGGTGTCCAATTTTCACTTGATGGAAAAAGTGTCAAATGCAAGCAGTGTAAAGTTTCAAAGCAGTGTAACTTTCGTTATGCAACTCATGTGACCAAACAAACTATTCCAATGCATTTGATGGGTACATTTATACTAGGCATGGTCCTCTTTTGCACCCAAACATGTGAATCACTCCAAGCTATGTTCAACCAATTCGATCCCTTAAGGGTCTAAAGTGCAAAAGGGAAGCAATCTTTGATGGGCTATTTATCAAAAACCATTATGCTTGTGAACTCTTCACCTGAGCCTATAGGATCATGTTGGGAGCCTCTACAATAACCTCTCTTAGTTTTTGTTATCTTGGAGTCCTCTTCTCATGATGTCCTATTTTCACTTGATGAAAAAAGTGTCAAAGGAAAGCAGTGTAAAGTTGCAAAGTGGTGCAACTTTCGTTATGGAACTCGTGTGACAAAATAGACTATTCCAACACATCTCGATAGGTACAATAATGCTACGCATGGTCCTATTTCACACCCAAACACACAAAATCACTCTGAGCTATGTTCAACTAGGTTGATCCCTTATGATGGCATGCAAAACAATCGAAAAGAGAAACATTCACATGACAGTTGAGAAGTTTGATTTTTCCACACAAAAAGCATATGATCATCCCCAATTCTAGTAAGTGAAGGATATTTTTTAATTATCCTCCTTTCCCTTACAACAATATACAACCAATTGTAAATGCGTACAATGGTGGAACTTGGAAACATTTTATTTTTTCCTCAATTAACAACTTTGGTTGTGAAGCATTTTGCCATTTTCATTTGAAATGATTTGCTATGCTTGAAAATTGGAATCTAAGAGAAAGAAGTGATGCTCTCATGTACATTTATTATTTTGTGTGATAAATAAATTTTCCACCCTTTAGTCCATTTCTTATTTGTATTATAAATTATAAAGCTTTCTCCCAAGTCCATTTCCTATACAAGAAATAATATTGCAAAAAGTTGACATATACATCTTTCGACGTGTTTATATGTTGATGGATCAAGAATATAACAATTCATTCTATATTGTGAGGATTATGTTGTGAAAATGTTTAAAGACTATTCAAGATAAATGTTTTTATGATAATGTGTCAAGAAGTTAACTACTCATCATCTACTATGAATATTATGTTTTGCAAGTGTTGTGAAGATCATGCATCCTTTGCTTAATTGAGTTGTTCCAATCAAAAGATTAAATATATTGGAATATTTTTATGAAACATCTCATGGAATACCAATTGAAAACATTTTTTTTCTTTTAGATAAATCATTTCATGGAATTCTTTGGATTAAACTGAATTGAGATATGTAAGAACAAGGGAGCATTAGGAAATACATTGCTCAATGATCTTGAATAATCCTTCTCCCCCATTGCAATTTTGGGTGGATTATTGCATTCAAAGTATGGGGAATGCTTTGCCTATTTTATAGTTGGTAGTTTCCATTCTAGAAGGTTCATCTCTTGATATATATTATACTCATTTTGGTGCAGGAGCACTCAGTGCACTTTGTGAAAATGTTGTCATAAAATGTCATTTGATAAGGTCTTAACTTGAGGTGTAGAGTCTTTTGTCATTAAATGAGGTCCATGTAGAAATTTTTTCAAATATTTAAACCATTTAGAGGGGTCATTGGGTCTATTTTGTCATATTCTTATAACAATGTCAAAAATTGCTATGTAAAGATGCAAAAATGTTAAAATTGCAAAAAATACAAAAAGGCAGATTTTGGAGAAGTCCAACAGTTAATCAACTCAAAAGGAAAGTTTTGTTAGTTGAGTCAATTGTGTTAGGAGGTAAAAAGAATAAATATGTAAAGGGGACTCGATGTAATCTATCTTGGAGGGATTTGAAGTGAAAAACCAATTGTTTCTTTGTTTTCTTCTGATTTTTTTGTGTATTTGCATTTCCATGGCCTGTACAGTACCATATGGATACAAATTGTTTTGAAAATCCTTGAATTAATCAAGAAGCATGAGTTAAATTTTAATTTCATTTGGTTTGAGCACTTAACATTGAGTTTGGTGGGAGTTTGATTTAATTTTCTAAGGCATGTCTGTTAACCCTGTTTTGAGGGTTTTGAAAGTCTAAAAAAATGAAGAATTGGCCCATTCCACTATTTGTGACTTTTGTAGCTTGTGGAATGGGTCCAACATAGTAGGAATAAGTGTTTTTATTATTTTTGAGAGAAGGGGAGATCTCTTGAGGATCTGGGCATGATGCCCTAGTTGACTATTTTGTGATTTGGCACAAAAAATGGTGGTTTTAGATAGAATTTTGATGAAATATTGTTGGGGAAGGTTGGATAATGGTGTTTTGAGCATGTGAAAGTGTGTTTTAACATGTTTGGATCATTGGAAAAGGTGTTACAACACTGAAACATTTATTTTCATTAAAACCCCATGAAAGTTGCTAAAATGATGGTTTACAGGTTTGGTGATTTGGTGATAGTTTAACCTAAATAAAATGGAAAATATGGTGGTTTTGAGACCCGTGGAATGATTCCCCATTGGTTTTTGATGCTGGTGATAATTTTGGAGTACACTTCCTTTGTAAAAGAGACCTAATTTGGGGTCTAGACACCGTATAAACCTGATTTTGGTAGAGTTGGTCCAAAGAGACCTATTGAGTTTTTGAGTTATGTTATGTGGGAGCATACTGGTGGTCTGAAATGGTGAGGAGTTTGATGATTGAGGGAATTCTCTAAAAGATATTTGTGAAAACACCAATTTGGAAACCTATAAGGAAACTAGGTTTAATAGTGAAGAGTGGATGAAATAGAGTTTTACGGGAAAAAGATTGGCTTGAATTGGATCGAATTATGGTTGTAATTGATTTACCCTCTTTGTCATTGCATCATTTGGTATCAGAGAATAGGTACCTAATTTGTGGAAGGTGAAGAGTTGTATATTCAAGGAGAGAAAGGTAGAAGTTGGAAAGGAAAGATGCCTCCCAAGGTTAATACAACTGCTAGAGAATTGTAGGAGTTGAGAGAAAGGAATGCTAGATTGTTGAAGCCACATAATTTTGTGTTAGCAAGGTTTTCTTCCTAGGAGTCAAATCATAGAAGAGGGGTAGATTTGGGTGATGTGAGTGAAACAAAAGAGGAAGAGGAAGAGTATGCAAATATGGAAGAAGAATTAGACCCTAAAGATCAGAGAATGGCTAAATTGCTAAAGGCAGTCAAAGGTGATACACACAAGGTAAAAGTTGATTTTCCCATGAATGGTGGAAATTTGAATGATGAAGAGTTACTTGATTGGATTGCAACCATGGATAATCACTTTGAGTGTGAAGATGTACCTGATGATCAGAAGGTAAAGATAGCAAATACAAAACTCAAGGGACATGCATTGTTATGGTCAAACTATGAGCAAGCTAAGAGGAGAAAGAAAGGAAAATCAAAGATAGTTTCATGGGACAAGATGGTTGCAAAGCTCAAAGGTAATTTTATTCCTAAATATTTTGAAGTTTAGTTGTATAAGAAAGTCCAAAGTCTGAAGCAAAAAGAAATAGATGTCATTACTTATACTGATGAATTCTATAAGTTGAGTATAAGGCTAGGTAGACAAGAGGATGAGGCTAAGAAAGTTTCTAGGTATCTTGGTGGTCTTAGATTTAACATTCAAAATAAATTGGTTTTGGAAAATCAAAGATATATAGAAGAATGTTTTTAGTTAGCCATTAGAGTGGAAGAAAAGCTAAAAAGGAGACAAGATAATTCCATTAGAGGTAGAGGAACCTTTCATACTTCAAAGCAATCAAATGAAGAACAAGAAGGTGAAGGAAAATGTAAAGATAAATGTTTTGATTTCAAAGGTGGTTTTAGAGGCTCAAGAGGAAGATTTGGAGGAGGTAGAAGTACAAATACATTTGCAAGAAGATGCTATAATTGCAATGAGTTTGGGAATCCATCAATACAAGTGCCCTAAAAATTTTGGTGCTAATTCAAGTTGGAGTGAAAGAAGAAGTGATAAGAGGGTGCAATTGGTCCAAGAAGAAAGTGAAGGTGAAAAATATCCTAGCCATCTTTCTGCTCTAGAGGTAGGAGAATCCTTGATGCTGAGAAGACAAGTGTTGAAGACCTCTAGAGAGAAGGAACCATTGCAGAGAAGAGATTTATTTAGGATCACATGAAAATCCAAGGGTAAGGTATGCAAAGTAGTTATAGATTCTAGTTGCACTGAAAATAAGGTGTCTAATGAAATGGTAGATAAGTTAAATTTGTTGAAAGTTCCTCATGAATCACCCTATAAGGTATCATGGTTAAATGATGATCAATTACTACTAGTTAGAGAACAAGCATTTGTTGAGTTTGCAAATTGGAGGGTATAAAGATAAGGTGATTTGTGACATTTTACCAATGGATTGTTGCCATTTATTGCTTGGAAGGCCATGGAAATTTGATAGGCAGTCATTGTATGATAAGGATGGTATCGCTTTCAAACTACCACCACTGTAGGAAGATGTTAAAGAACAGACCAAGGAAGCCAATATCATCATGTTTGGCAAGAAGGAGGATGTAAACCTTGAAAAGGACAAAAGCAAAGAGTATGTAGCCACTTCAAGGATTCAAGGTGTTGAGACAGATATAGAATATTGAATGTGGACAATGATAGATAAGAATAGACACTAAATGTGAATGATGCTTCAATGATGAATGGAAAATAAGTTAATAGATTGGAGTCCAAGTCTGAAATAGGGAAGAACAAGGGTGAATTTATTATTAAGAAGCAAGATAAGCTAGAGAAACAAGATGAATTTGTGGTTGGGATAGTCATATTTCCTTTGAAAAAAATAGAGGTGAATGGGAAATTTGAAACTGTCAAAATAAAGGCTTATAAATTTGATACCACAGTGGCATTTGGGGCAGAGAGTCTGCCGGTGAAAATGAGTGCAAAAAGTGAAGTAGATCAGAGAATTTGGCAAAGGTATGTGACTAAGATTGAGCATGTAGTGGAGGAAAAGAGGAATATAGTACATGGTATGGATGGCACAAGTAAGTTGGTAGATTTTACATCATTTCCAAATACAAGGGCAGTCAAACAACAACAATATGGTAAAGGATAGTATGTTCAAGACAGAGATAGTGCAAGGTTGCAACTTTTGACTCATGGGAGAGAGTCACCAAGTGTGGATGTAGGATGGATAGCACTAAAGGACTAGATACATTATGGTTTTGCACAATTTCCAAGGGACTTGAAAAGTTTCAAGGCTGGTTGTATGGCATAGCAACACCAAGTGCACTTTGTGAAAATGTTGTCATGGAAGGTCATTTGATAAGGTCTTAGGTTGACATGTAGATTCTTTTGTCATTAAATAAGGTCCATGTAGACCATTTTTCGAATATTTAAATCATTTAGAAGGGTCATTGAGTCTATGTTTTCATATTCTTACAATATTGTCAAAAATTTCTATGTAAAGATGCAAAAATGCAAAAATTGCAAAAATTGCAAAAAGGTAGATTTTGGAGAAGTCCAATGGTCAATCAACTCAAAATGCAGTTTTTTTTTATTTGAGTAAGTTTTGTTAGGAGGGAAAAATAATAATTATGTAAAGGGGACTCAATGTAATCTCTCTTGGAGGGATTTGAAGTGAAAAACCAATTACTTATCTATGTTTTCTTCTGATTTTCTGTGTGTTTTTTCATTTCCCTAGCTTGTATGGTACCATACAGAGACAAATTGTTTTGAAATTCCTTGAATGCACTAAGAGGAATGATTTAAATTTTATTTTAATTTGGTTTGAGCACTTATCATTGAGTTTGGTGGGATTTTGTTTTATTTTTCTGAGGCGGGTCTATTAACCCTATTTTGAGGGTTTTAGTGTAAAAATTGACACATTACACAGTTTGTGACTTCTATAGCTTGTGGAATGGGTCCAAAATAGTAGAAATAGGTGTTTGGATGATTTGTGATAGTAGTGGAGATCTCTTGAGGATCTAGGCATGATGCCCTAGTTGACTATTTTGTGATTTGGCACCAAAAATGGTGGTTTGAGATAGGATTTTGATGAAATAGTGTTGGAAAAGGTTGGATAATGGTGTTTTAAGCATGTTTAGGTGTATTTTAATTTTTTTAAAGCATTTTCCAATGTGGTGGAGGCCCAAAACATTATTTTTCAATAAAACCCCTTGAAAGTTGCTAAAAATGAGGGTTTAGAGGTTTGGTGATTTGGTGATAGTTTCCCATGAAGAAAATGGTGAATTTGGTGGTTTTGAGACCTTTGCAATGTTTCACCATTGGATTTTGAGGTTGGTGATAAGTTTGGAGTACACTTCCTTTGTAAAAGAGACCTAATTTGGGGCCTAGACAGCGTAGAAACTTGATTTTGGTGGACTTGGTCCAAAGAGACCTATTAAGTTTTTTAGTTATGTTATGTGGGAGAATAATGAGGGTCTAAAAGAGTGAGGAATTTGATGACTGAGGGCCTTCTCTAAAATATATTTTTGAAAACAACAATTTGGAAACCTACATGGAAACTAGGTTAGATAATGAAGAGTTGATGAAATAGAGTTGTAAGGGAAAAAAGTTGGCTTGAATTGGATCAAATTGTGGTTGTAATTGATTTACCCTCCCTGTCATTGCATCACATTCTTAATCAATTATCAAGTTAATAATCAGTGCATTTATTTACAGTTAACCATTTCTTTTCAATTTGTGCAATTTTGTAATTTCTAAGTCTACTAGTATTCCTAGAAATATTGAAGTTGTTTAGCATCAACCAATAAATATTCAAGAAAAACCATGAAGGAAAAAAATGATCAATGTTAGGGACAACCAATTAATAAGTATACACATGAATAAGTCAAGCATACATGTGAATAAAGCAAGCACAAGTACTCAAAAACACGTAAGCCTTGAAGTATACACATGAATACATGGTATACACAAATTAATATAAAGTATATGCATGAATACAAGGTATACACATGAAAACACATAAGTCACAAAGTATACATTGGAATACACGTAAGTTTTAAAGTATACACTTGAATACATGTAACCCATATCTAATGAACCATGGATTTATAATGAAAATATGAACACCATCGATAAAAAAGATTTTATTAGCCAAAGCCATGTAGGCATACATCAATAATGTTCATATAAGTATAAAATATATACAAAATAGCCATATAGGCTTACAAGAATGCCATATAGGCATACAATGTCAAATATATCCAATATGTAAAAATATTCCATATAGGTAGACAACAAAGGGCTCTAGAATCAAAAGTCATTGCTTTGCATCCTCTCAAAATAAATTTTTCCCCTATTGTTGTCAGTTAGATGGTGATAGTTCTGTCACTTGTTTATTCTGAGGTCGAGGAGTGCTCTTGGTGCTTCCCCCTAGGGTTTAGCTCCTGGTCAAGCTTTATCTATTACAATAAGAAGTAAAGACATTAATATATAGAAATTACATTATAAAAAATGATATATTTAACAAAATAATCACTTACCACTAGTAGATGATCTCTCTCCTAATGGGAAAGATTTTCATGCTCATGTTGTGGCATGTTGAAGCCTTGTAGAAACCATCCAAAGAGAAATTAAACTACAAATAAATAATGGTTTGATTTTTCAATAACTAATAGCTATAAAAATGAATGTAAATTGAAATTTAGTAATCTACCTCATACTTCCTCCGTGAGAGACATCGAGGACTCTATAGTAGATGAAACACCAAGCTCCATTTCCCTATGAACATTCAAAGGTGTATTCGCTTCCAACATCTGAAAATAAAACAACAAATTTTTCAATCATGAAAACTACAATAGCGATCCACATCATGGCTTATAATATATGAGATAATGAACAAAAAATTGAGTACTTATTAAACTATATATTTTTGAATATGGGTATGTGCAGGATCATGAAGGGCCAAAAAGTGGCAATATTATGGGTATTTGTAGGGTATGTTGGTGACAACTTTTTTTTACCCAAAATTGATGAAATGAAAAGGGTTTTTAGAGGAGATTATCAACTTTCCACCAATATAAATTATGATTTACTTTGAATTTAATAAATAATTATTATTCATTTTCTATCAGAATTATGACTAAAGTCCTGATCGGTAGGCTGATTGAAAAACATTTATAACTTTCAAACGGTATCACATTTTTTGAATCTAAAACATGCATCACATTCTATGCTTCACATACTATAGGATTAAAAAAATAAAATAAAAAATAAATTCAGTTTTGACCAAGTTAAGGTGGTCGGACATACAGTTTTATATTTTTAAAAGTTATAATAAAAAAAATCATAATTAATTATTTACTTGGAAAAAACTACAAAAATATGCATCACATCCGTAAATGAGTCCTTCTCATATATAAAATCTTATAAAAATATTATCATTGTATTATGGTTGGAATTGGTTAGACAGAAACACCTACTTCTTATTTCTTCCACCAATTTAAGTACTACTACATTGAAATTTCAAATTTTCACCAAATGGATTTTATTTATTTTTAAATAAACCTAGTAGTTTAGAAACTACATTAAATTTTCTATAGATTCTATTCTTACATATTTTTGAAATAATATAGATAACTTATTCAAATTTTTATGTCAAGTTTCCTAACACTGATTTTTCTGAATTTTTTGCCACTTAAGGGCCTATTTTTTCCATGATGATCCTGCACATACCCATATCATGCTTACTATTTTCCCTATCTATAGCTTGTTTGAAAGAACCTATTTTTATGCTTTTACCCATAGCAGCAAGGTAGTGAACCACTTGATAAAATACTTTTTTAGAGATGTATGATAATTGTGGTAGCATAAAGAAGGAAATGAACTATTTGAAAAAATGCCTCAAAAAAATGGGGTCTCATGGTGATGGAATGCCATTATAAACAAATGTGTCATGGAATTCCATCACCATAAGACCACATTTCTTTGAGGCATTTTTTCAAATAGCAAATTTCCTTCTCAATGGTATTATGTTGGGATGGGGTGGATGGTATAGTGTGGTCTTGGTTACGAGATGGAGGG
>VDFB02302756.1:0-40627 GCA_007258455.2 Sequoia sempervirens | reverse complement strand
AAGAAATACACCTATTTATTGAGATGAAAGAATCAAACAAAACAATAAAGAATTACAGGGAAATATCAAATAACTAGACTTTTGAACCTTGGATTCCTCCTATAAGTCCATTTGAGAGCCAAATCATGAACAGGAAACAAAGTAACAACACAGGATAAAATTAAAACCCTACCATATATCCCAACTCAGCTAGGACATGAAGCTATAAAATATTTAACAAGGAATAGTTTTACTTATATTTTTTTATCAAAAACTAATACCATACACCCGACATTCCAAGTTGAGAAACGACTTGTGAAAAGCTTACCAAATTGTTGCGCTTAGCTCTTGCTCACCTCTATTCTAGTGCCAATTTTTCTCCACCAGCAAGTAACTCCTTTCTACCTTCTCTTGCCTAAAATCCTTGTCTGAATGCTCTTTTTTAGTTAGGAGGTCAGGCAGGGCTTTTGTCTTACGCACCAGTCCTCTTGTCCTCTAGTGTGAAGATTGGATGACGTTGGGAGGGCACCATATCTTATTTATGGCACGACAACCCCTTATCCCTCATACACTACCCCTAGGATCAATGGTTGTCCCCCAACCGTATGAGCGAGGGGTTATCCCTCATTATTTCTTCAACTTCTTAGTCGGCTTGGGTAAAATGCCTCAACCCTTCTCCCTTGCTTGTATGCATTCATTCTTTCTTTCCTTTTTTCTAATGTTATTTTCTATACACACATCTATATGTATGTATGTATTGTTATTACTATTATATATAGATACATATATTTTTATTTCAGGTTAGTTCAAAAAGATTGATCTCTAGAATATGATTATCAATATTAAATCAACTAAATCTTATGGATCAAGTGATCTTCTACAAGTGATTTACATAGAGAATGTTTAGGAGGTGGAAAAGAATAATCAATGGTCACTCCTAAACATAGTGATCAACCAGAGCTCATGGTCACAACAAAAATCTTAGCAAAATACTAACAATCAAATGATTCTTATATTTGTAATTCGACCTTAATTGTAGAGAAACATGATTAAATGACATCATAATCATTCTTATGATAAAGTTGCTAAGTTTGCATTGTTTGCACCCTTGTACCTATAAAACCATTCAATTTTCTCACACACATTTCACAACAAGAGCATTAATATCTAGTTAGTCCAATAACACACATTTAAGCAAATCATTCCATCAATAGATACTAAAGCCAATTAGGTCATATAATTTTTTGTTTACTCATCAAATGTGACAATTAACACTCGAAAGTGTTAAATTTATAGCATTTATTATTGAATCCATATAAACATTCAAAATCATCATGTACAATTAATGTGCAAATGTTAGAGTTCCCGCCTTGTCCAAATTAAATAAGGACATTAAATGTTTACCACACAAAAAAAGAAAACATGGTATTTGTGGAGATGAGACATATTACTTTCCTTGTACTTCTTCAACATCCACCATAATTGGTCCAAGTCAAACTCCAAATTTTGTAGCTTCCTTTCCTTGTCTTTTATTTCTACCTCATCCTTTGTCTGATTTCTTCTTACAAATAAGTTATCATCTTTTTCTCACAATAAAACAACTCCACTTTTGCATCCATAATCATACCCAAAACTATAGTTTGAACTACTATGAACTTTTCTCACAAATTCACTACTCCTAAGACTTTACTCCTACAAATTAATCTCCAAAATAATACTCCTTGCAAGTTAATGCTTTAAACTATGAATAGTATCAAGCATACCAAAAGAAACAAAGGAAGAATCATGTCAAACTCACGTCATTGAAACATAATACAACAAATCCTTTAACTCATTAACTCACATCTAACACACACACACACAAAAGCAATACAACATATAGAAAGATAAATAACCAAAAAATTAAACATGCAATATAGATAATATCTTGTTTATTTCAGAAGGAATATTTCCAAACTGTTAAACTATATCCAAATCTATCCAAATGAGTTGCTATATATAATCATAAAAGGCCTGCAAGTAAACAACTCAAAAGTAAGTAATTAAATTGAGCAATTACAGAGAACTGCTAAATTTAGTAAAAACAGACTCCTAAAACTCCATTACAGCAATTATGAATCTAAACATGGAAATTACTATATAATTTCCTAAACAATTCAACCACAAAACTAATAGAAGTGGTAGGAAATGTACCGAAGGTTCTCCTTATCAATAGTAGGGTAGGGTATTAGAGAACCAGCGTCTCCATCATGTTGGAAGGAATAAAAAAGGCTTGCGGTTCAGGAATATTGTTGAAGACAGACTTTTCCTCCATGGCTGAAAGAACACTGTCGGTCAAATAGAAAGTGAAAAGTGTAATACAAAAATTGAGAGAGTTCGTTTGACCAGAATTCACCGTAATGCAAATTTTTTCTTCTTTCAATCATTTCTCCCCTCTGCAACAGGAACACTGCAGTTTCTGAGGTAGACACGGTTTGCACCTTTATGTTTGTCCAAATAAAGTATTATTGAACCATTGAGCAACCATATACTCTTATTTTCTGTAGTCTCTGTAAATTCAAATAACTCTCTAGGAGCATCTTCAATACCTCACACTGCATTAGCATAAAGGTTGTAAGTGAATTCATGGCTCCTTCGTCCACTACAGGAAACTCCCGTAGCTTGTATAGCTGAACCAATGAAAATACCTCCAGCATAAGAAAAACTCCCCTCTCACCTAATTCTTTGGGCTCCACTCTAGGTTGGAGCAAGCAATGATTTGTAGTCGATTAAGACTCGCAAGCTTATGCAAGTCAGCTAACTGTGTCAGCATATTGCAATTGCTCAAATTAATACAGCTTAACTGTTGAAATCGACAAAATATAATTTCCACTTTGTTTAGTTGAGGGCACCTTAACCAGATCTTCCACAGTTTGATAATGCAACTATGTCCTGTGGTAAGCTTTCCATCTTTGGAAGACACAAGTGTAAATGTTCCATTTGCTTCATTCTTGCTAATGTTCCTTGCTTTATTGTTTCCTCGTCGTTTTCCACCTTCAACTTTTTCAGTTGCATTAAACTGCCCAAATCATTTATCAAAAGCAGATTTCTTCTGATCTTATTTGGACTGAATCTTATCCATGCATTTGCTGAACCAACTGCACCAAAGTATTCTAGAGTTATAAGCGTTGAGGTTGTCCTACGTCAAAATCCCCATAATTTGTCTAACTAAAACTCCAATTTTTGCAGCTTCTTTTTTTTCTTCTTTTGTTTCTAACTCAACCTTTGTCTGATTTCTCCTTACAAATAAATTAATTTTTCACATCATAGAACAACTCCACTTCTGCATCGATAGCCATACCCACAACTATAATTTGGGCTACGCATAACTCTTCTCATGGATTCTCCACTCCTACGACTTTAGGATGCTCTGATATGTAAGCAAGCCTCTACTCCTACAAGTTAATCTCCAAAAACTACTCTATTCTTTCAAGTTAATGCTCTAAACTATGAACTTTATCAAAGGCACCAGAAGAAACAGAGGAAGAATCATGTCAAACTCATGCCAAAACATAATACAACAAATGCTTTAACTCGTTAACTCAAATCTAACACATACACAAAAACGATGCAGCATTTAGTAAGATTTGAAACCAAAAAATTTAAACATGCGACATAGATAATATCGTGTTTATATCAGAAGGAATATTTCAAACTGTTTACCTATATCCAAATCTATCCAAATGAGATCCTATGTACAACCATAAAAAGGCCAGCAAGTAAATAACTTTAAAATAAGTAATTAGATCTCCTTTTCCCCAAAACTGAGCAGTTACCAAAAAAAAAGCTGCTAAGATTAGTAAAAGCAAACTCCTAAAATCCCACTACAGCAGATATGAATCTAAACACGTAAGTCACAATAAAAATTTCTAAACAATCCAAGCACAAAACTGAAGGAAGTGGAAGGGAATGCACTGAAGGTTTTCTTTATCAATAGTGGAGCAGGGTATTAGAGAACCAAAATCTCCATCACGTTGGAAAGAATAAAGAAGGGCTGGCAATTTGTGTTGTAGTTCAAGAATATAGCTGAAATAAGCCTTTTTCTCCATATTTTGAAGGACAGTTAAAATAAGAAAAGATTGTCAGTCAAATAGGAAGTGAAAAGTGTCATACAAAAATTCAAAGAGTTCGTTTGACCAAAATTCACCATAATGCATATATTCTCTTCTCTCAATCATTTCTTCCCACCGCAGCAGGAATGCTTCAGTGTCTGAGGTAGACATTGTCACGGTTTGCACCTTTATGTTTCTCTGGATAAAGTATTGTTGAACCATTGAGCAACCATATACTCTTATTTTCTGTAGTCTCTGTAAGTTCCAGTAACTCTCTGGGAGCATCTCCAATACCTCACACTGCATCAGTGTAAGGGTTGTAAGTGAATTCATGGCTCCTTCCTCCACTACAGGCAACTCCTGTAGCTTGTATAGCTGAACCAATGAAAACACCTCTAGCATAGGAAAAGCTCCCCTCTCACCAAATTCTTTGGGTAACATCTCTAGATTGGAGCAAGCAACGATTTGTAGATGGATAAGACTCGCAAGCTTATGCAAGTCAGGTAACTGTGTTAACATATGACAATGGTTCAAATTAATAAAGCTCAAATGTTGAAATCGACAAAAAGTAATTTCCACTTTGTTTAGTTGAGGGCAGTTTAACCAGAGCATTCTCAGTTTTGACATTGCAATTATGTCCTGTGGTAAGCTTTCCGTCCTTGCTAGACATAATTGCAGAAGTTCCATTTGCTTCATTCTTGCTAATGTTCCTTGCTTTATTGTTTCCTCGTTGTTTTCCAGCTTCAACTTTTGGAGTTGTGTTAAATTTCCCAAATCATTTATTGAAAGCAGATTTCTTCTGATCTTATTTGGACTGCATCTTATCCATGCATTTGCTGAACCAACTGCACCAAAGTATTCCAGAGATTCAAGCTTAGAGATTGTATATGGTAGAGACAGCAATTCTTTACAATATCTAATGTCCAAACTTTTCAGAGAGCGAAGCTTATCAATGTTGGACGGCAGCTCCCTAATCCCAGATCCAGCAAGACCGATGATCTGGAGATTTTTAAGAGCAGTTATAGAATTAGGCAGTCTCTTGATGGGTACACGCTGTAGCCTAAGGCAAACCAGATGTTTCAAGCATCCCAGGGTTTCTGGCAACGATAGGATGGACGTCTGTGACAGATCCAGGACCCGAAGAGAGGACATACTCACCATCACCTGCTTTGGAATTTCTGTTAAGTTAAGATTTCCCCCAAGTAACAACGAGCGGATACAGGGGCCTCTGAATGTATCAGTTACACTTGTCAAGCTATTGTCCATCAATGACATTCTGATGTATCCAGAGCAGTCGTTGGCTGGAAACTGCTGTAGACCTCTGCCTGCCTGAAAGAAGCAATTCTCTTCTCTTTCAGAAATTTGTCGGGCTAAATTGTGTAACAGATCGTGTACCCTGAAACAGATCACAGACCCATACAAATCTTTCCAAACTGTTTCAATGAGACAGCGGTCGACTAACAGATTTACGTATGTATATGCAATTTGGAGTGGATTGTGCCCTGCCACCAGCCCCTCTCCAATCCATAACATGCTCACATGTGGAGTATACAGGATTTGGTCTTCCATGAAGGCAGCTAGGTAGAGAAAGCACTGTTGCAAGGAAATGTCAATGCCAGCCAAAGCATCAAAGCTTAATCGCAGCCGACCATGAAGCGGTTCTGTAAACTGTTTGATGGCCTCCGCATTCTGTAGCTTCTTGAGTATGATTTCCCATTCATCTGGATGGGTTATGCCTGCCATCGCCCGCCCGATTACTTTGATGGCCAAAGGAAGTCCCTGGCACTCTTTGCAAACGCTCCGAGCAATTTCTTCCTGTATGCCTGTTGGTAAATTTCCAGTATTATGTGGAAAAGCATGAGAAAGAAACAACTGCCAGCTATCATTCTTCATTAACTCTTGTACTTGGACAGTTGATGAGTTTGGAATCCCCATCTCTAAGAGTGCCCTTTTATTTCTGGAACTCACTATAATCACATTTGAGTCGCTGTTGGAGTTACAGGTGGAAGGCAGGGGCACACCCAACTCCTCCAACAAATGGGCGCCTCTGTCCCAAACATCATCTAGAAACAGGGCGAATCTTTGTTTCCTCAATCTCCTACTCAACCAAATTTTAACATCGTCTTCACTCCATAATTGGTTAAAATCCTCATTTGTTTTGAAGGCTATTTGGTTACCAAGATCATTTCTAAGTCCTGTTAAAAATGGAGTCTGTGAAACAGTAAGCCAAAGCAATAAGCTACTACCAAAAAGATTTTGTACCTGATGGCCGTTGAAGAATCTTTTTAGGAGAAGAGTCTTCCCTGCGCCTCCCATACCCACCACGCCTATCCGAGACTCATTTTGTACCAACTCTTCAAGTCTGGTAAGGGCCTTATCTTGTCCCACAATAAGCAGCTCCCCTATAAATTTCATGGATTCCTTCATAGGCGCAACCGAGCTTCTTGATGTTTCAGTTTCCCTGCTGGGACATTGAAGATGCTTCAGCGACTGAACAAGCTGAGTGGTAATGCCAATCATCGCCGCATTTTCTCGGTGTTCCTTGATGCTTGAAACAGTGCGACTGATTCTTTTGCTCTTTTTATAACGAGAAAAGACATCACATGTCGGTATTGGTGTTGTGCATTCTTGAACTATTTCAGTTGCTTGTTGCAGAAGCATATTCAACTTTTGCAGCCAGTTATTGACAGCCAAGGGGATAAGTTTCTCATGAGAGATAAATTGACCGGAACTCAGAGCCAATCGATAGTTCTGCAGGGCAAGGTTTATATCTTGAAGGCTGATTAGAAGCTCCTTGAGGGCTGCTAACTCTTTCCTGAACCGGATGGCAACGCTGATGTGGTAAAGGATCTCCTTGACTACAATATCGATCCCCACGCCCACCAGTCCCGCGGTTACAAGATCAGACATATTTCCTTGAAACAATGGACCAATACACAATCCGCTTGAAAAAGAAGAGATTTATTGATAGCGTTTGATCTGAGAGTGCTAATTTTTATCGTCCTTCCTGCCCTCTTGCGAAAACTATGGAAACCCAATGCCAAATAGAAAACTGAACGAGTACACGGAGTCAACGCGCAGCAAACTCTGGAAGTCTGGAAGGCCAGAAACTCTGGAAAGACCAAAAAATACTAGAAGAGTTCCACCCTCCCCGAGGTCTCTTGTTTCAAGGGATTGACAAAAGGCAACATCTATCCAGCATCCTGGATGCAATTGCCCAAATATTAAATAGTTAAAAAAATCTATTACTTTGGCCAATTCCTTGGGCTATTTGCGCATGCTCCTGCCTTGGAAGGAGAACCAGGAACAATTATATTCACATTGCCCGCGGGCTTCCAAGCTAATGCGGGGAATGAGAGTCAAAATTAGAAATAGAATTAGTATTATTTTGATTGAATATATATGCGGTGTGATGTTTTAAGGATCAAAAGTCGTTGAGATGTAGACTTCTGGACATTATAAAAGTCATTTATTCATTTTCTAATTAGCTATCCTACTAACTCGTTTCAAATTAAGAAACGTGTTTGGGGTAGGCACTTAATAAATTAAGTGAAAAATTATTAATTCTAAGGAAAAATTATATTGAATATTAGTAAAATTTATATTAAGTATCAAATGTAATGGTGAAATTTATATATTATATAAACTATCATTTAGTTTTACAATTATCTTACTGGAATGTTCTAATGTAATTATATATTGATAAATAGTATATAGTGTTATATTTATTTTTATAGAATTTTTGGTAGGATTGGTAATATTAATCTTGCAATCTTATGACTATATATATTAATTTTAATATTTAAATAGTTGATTATTATTCATATGACTCCAAGAATCATAGAGGGAAGTTTTTAATGTAATTAAATATTATTTTCTATGAATTTGCAATATTTTTTTCAAGGTGACATTAAGTAGGGAAGTTAAATTGGTCAATGATAGCATCTTTCACAGTTGACATGAAGTGGAAGAGAATCTCACCATGAAGCATCTATGACATCATAAGAGGTGTAAGAAAACATATTTCACTATATGCAAGAAGAGAGTATATGTGTGTGTGTGTGTGTGTGTGTCTGTCTGTCTGTCTGTCTGTCTGTCTCTCTCTCTCTCTCTCTATATATATATATATAGGTATAGGTATAGGTACATATGTATAGGTATAGGAATATGTATATATGTATATGTATGTATGTAACATGTGTGTGTGTGTGTGTGTGTGTGTGTATTTGTTATTTTATGTTTTAATAAGTTGTTTTTGTCATTTAAGAAAATTGTGTGACAAACATTGGTTTGCTTATTCTAAACATTACAAAACTTCTCTAGCAAAGAACTTACTTTTTATTTGAATAAATAAACATAACGAGGTACATTACAATTTCTCTTTAAGAAATGATTGTAGAATTCAAACATAATTTGCATTTCATTACATTAATTGGACATAACTATTTTCATTAAGTATTATATCTTACAAAGCATTGCTCAATAATTTGGTATACAAGTATATATCACAAGTGTCATAATGATGACAAAAATTATGCTTTATCAATAATACAATGCCATGTGAAATTTAGATAATATCTATGAATAACCAAATTTTTGACTTTTCTCAATGACAAGAGAGAGAACATCAGCCTGAGTGCTTTTTCTCCAACCACAAACCAAATTTTATGAGAGTTAAAAGCCATGTCCTTTTCATGGTTTAATTTAATACATGCAAGATTCATTATCTTACAATCATGAAGGGCTAAGAAAATGTACTGTTCTCATCTGCTTCTCTTTTTCATAATTGCATTCATTCACACCTCATCCATGGTAAATTTCATTTATGAGATTTATAACCAATTCTTGTCTATCTGCAGAAACATGAGAGAGGTAACATCATAAATAAGGAGTCATAGGGGAAGTAAGGAAGTAAAATATTAGAAAAATGGCGAATAAAATAAAATAAAATACAACTATATAATTAATATTATATATTATAAAATAAAATGTATATAATTAATAATAATTATATGTTATTATTATAATATATTATAATAATAAGTATATTATAAATTATAATATAAAAATTATATAATTTATGAGATTTATATTAATATTATATATTATAAAAATAGAAAAATATGACAAAGTATTATATATTACAAAAAATGGCAAAAAAAAAAAAAATGATTCATGGTAGGGGGTTCAATCAAACACATTTTTTAGGTTTGATCGAACCCCCTTAAAAAACATCTTTTTATTATATTTTGAAGAGGTTCGATTGAACCTAGGTTCGACTAAACAAATTTTTTAGGTTCGCCCTAACCATAGTTCGACTGAACCACCCTTTTTTCCCCTTCCCCCTCCCACGCACCAAAAATGTCTAGAATTTTGTACTTTGAAGCTCAATTTGAGAATGAAAATGGAGGAGACTTCACAAACTCAACTAGTATCAGGTAGCCCTCAGAACAAGCTATCCAACAAATATAATTATAATATGTTTTGGTTTTATTATCTATTTGTTTTTTTAAGTTTTATTAAATATAGTTTTTTCACCAAAAATGAAGCTCTCTATTTTGCACATGTGGAAAAATAGAAGATTATCATTTAAAAAAAAAATATGAGTGCACCAGATATTGGAGTCATTGATCCAACAAGAAAAACAATTTTGATACATACAATAAAAGTTACGCATTATAGGGTTGTGCTATGTCTGAATTGTAATTGGTTTGACTTTGAAACTTGATTAAAGAAAAAATATTCCATAGAAAATTATCTAACCAAGTGGAAGCACTAGATATTGTAGTTACAAATCTAAATTCTAAAGAATTAGAATTTTATCCTTCATGGAAAAGATGTTATGTGTTATACGGTGTGCGCCACTTTTTAAAAATGTTGTTTTCTGAAAAAAAAAATACCAGTTTTTTTGGTAGATGGAAAAAGAAGTGCAATCTAATTCCAAAAATTTTGAAAAAAATATTTTCAGAAAATATAGACAAAATGTGACGAGACTCTAGTTTGCATCATCTTCAAATTCCTCACAGTTTCGCCGGTATAGGTGCCCGAAAGTGAAGATTTAGTTAAAAGAAATATTTCAATGTCTAGTTTGGCCAAAAATTGTAAACCACTATTGTGGGATCACCCGTAGGCCATACAAACAATTCATCAATTTAGAAAACAAAATACTTTTATCTTTCACCATGTAGTGCTCTAGTTTTGTCATGTAAATACCCTCCTCCAAATCACCATGAAGGAAATTCATTTTCACATTCATTTGCTCATTCTCTAGACCATAAGCAACAATAACGAAATGCAAGAATCTAGTGGATGCCATTTTTGTAATAGGAGAAAATGTCTCATTGTAATCAACACCCTCAAGTTGAGAGTAACCCATTGCAAGAAACTATGATTTTTGCTTCTCAATACCTCTATATAAACCCGTCTTTTACTTGAACACCCATTTGCAACCAACATGTTTTTGTTCTTCAGGCAATGGTATAATATCCTGTGTATTAGTATTTTTCAAATCTTCCATTTCTTTATCTATAGAAATTTTCTAGGATTCTACATCATTCATACCTAATGCCTCTTCTATAGATATGGGTTTGTTAATGTTAGTATTCAAAGAAAAAATACATCTCCAATGATCAGGCAAATACCTTCTAGGTGGTTGTTTATGTCTTATAGTCCTTCAAACAAGCCGAGTTGGAGGTTCTTCCTCCTCTTCTAAAGATTTAAAGCTAGATGAGATCTCCTCAACTTTTTGTCTATCCAAGGGCCTTGACTCAACTTTCTTGGGTGTAGAAGGAAGTTGAATAAAATATTCCTCTTTTCTTTATTTTGGATGCAATGTAATAGAAGAATACTTGGTTTCTCTAAAAATAATACTTCTACTTTATTACCTTTTGTGCCATATTATCCCACAACTTGTATCTATTCACACCATAGCTATATCCGATCAAGATACATTTCACAACATTATTATCCATTTTTTTTGCTTCTCCTTTGGTACATGTGCATATACCTCACAACCAAAAACTCTAAGATGTCTTAGTGAAGGATTGTGAGATGATCATGCCTCTATATATGTCTTATCAAAAATATATTATGTAAGAGACCTATTAATCAGGTAACAAGTAGTGACAACATAGTAGTGCCTTAAACCATCAACCCTCAACCCTTAAAGCCTAATACCTCAACCCTCAACCCTTAACACTCAAATCTCAACCCTCAACCCTTAATGCTCAAACCTTAAACCCTAATCCATCAACCCTCATCCCTTAAGCCCTCAAACTTCAACCCTCATATGCCAATCCTCTACCATTTACCCTATACAATAAGCCCCCAACCCTCAACCCTCAACCTTTAAACCCTTAATCCCTCAACCTTCAACCCTTAAAACCTCAACCTTCAACCCTCAACCCTTAAGCCCTCAAACCTTAAACCCTTAATCCCTCAACCCTCAACCCTTAAAATTTCAACCCTCTACCCTATACATTAAAACATCAACCCTATGCCTTAAACCCTATTTCGTCAACCCTCAACCCTAATAGATATCCATAAACCCTCAAGCCTCAACTCTTAAACCCTAAACCCTCAACCCTTAAACCCTAAGCCCTTAAACCCTCAACCATCAACACTTAAACCCTCAACCCTCAACCCTTATAACCTCAACCCGAAACCCTCTACCCTGTACATTAAATCCTTAACCCTAACCACTCAACCTTATAACTTAAACCCTAATCCCTCAACCCTCAACCCTTAAAATGTCAACATCAACTGTCAACCCTTAAACCCACAACTCTCAAGCCTCAACCCTTAAGCTTGTAAGCCATCAATACTCAACCCTCAACCATAATCCCTCAACCCTATACCTTAAACCATAATCCCTCAACCCTCAACCCTTAAACCCTCATCTCTCATCCCTCAACCATTAAAAAGTCAACCCTTAAACCCTAATCCCTCAACCCTTAAACCCTAGTCCCTCAACCCTAAACCATCAACCTTTAAACCCTAATGCCTCAACCCTAAACCCTAAACCCTTAACCTTTAAACCATGATGCCTCAACCCTCAACCCTTAAAGCTTCAACCCTCAATAGTGAATCCTTAAACCGTCAACCCTCAGGCTTCAAGCGTTAAACCATAAACCCTTAAATCCTTAAATCCTCAACCCTTAACCCTAATCCCTCAACCCTCTTCCCTTAAACCCTCAACCCTTAAACCCTAATCCGTCAACCCTTAAACCCTCAACACTTAAACCCCAATCCCTCAACCCTTAACCCTTAAATCCTCAACCCTAAACCCTCTACCATATACCTTAAACCCTAATCTCTCAACCCTCAACCCTTAAACCATAATCCCTCAATGCTTAAACCCTTAACCCTCAACCCCCTACCCTATACATTAAACCTTCAACCCTAATACCTAAAACCTATACCTTAAACCTCAATCCCTCAACCTTTAACCCTAAAGCCATTATCCATCAACCCTCAACCCTATTCCCTTTTCCTAAAATATCAACCCTCAACCCTAATCCCTCAACCTTATGTACCTTAAAACTTAATCTCTAAAACCTTAAACCCTCAAACCTTAAACCCTAATCCCTTAACCCCTAAACCCTTAACCTTCATCCCTCAGCCCTTAAACCCTAATCCCTCAACTCTCAACATTTAAACCCTCAACCCTCAACCCTTACCCTCAACCCTCAATCCTCAACCCTCAACCCTTAAACCCTAATCTCTCAACCCTCAGCCATGATCCCTATCCCTAAGCCCTCAACCCTATACCTTAAACCCTAATCCCTCAAGCCTCAAACCTAAAAACCTAAAGTCATAAACCCTTAAACCATCAACCCTCTATCATCTAGGTACCTATATAGTAAACCCTTAACCCTAATCCCTCAATCCTATACCTTAAACCCGAATCCCTCAACCCTCAACTCTCAACCATTAATCCCTCAACCCTCAACCCTTAAACCCTTAATTAATCAACCCTTAAAAATTTAACCCTCCACCCTCAACCCTCTACCCTATACATTAACCGTAATCCCTCAACCCTATATCTTAAACCCTAATCCCTCAACCCTCAACCCTCAACCCTGATCCATATCCATAAACCCTCAAATCTCAACCCTTAAACCCTCAATCCTTAAATCCTAAACCCTTAAACCCTCAAACATTAACCCTATACATTAAACCCTCAACCCTATACCTTAAATCCTAATCACTCTACCATCAACCATTAAACCCTTAATTCCTCAACCCTTAATCCTTAAGACCTCAAACCTCATCCCTCTACCCTATCCATTAAACCCTCAACCGTATACCCTAAATCCTCAACCCTATTCCCTCAACCCTATATGGGTAAAAGCACAAAGTTGTGTCACACTTTATAAAGGAAATGACCAACACTGATCCAATTTTTAAACTTGAATCACTAAAAAGTGACATAAATGTTTCAAATTTTGAAATGATGTAAGTTAGTAAAATGTTTATTTTTTAGTATATTTTATGTTTTTATTTGAAAAAAAAAATTCAAAAAATTATTTTAAACTAGTTTTTAATAAATTAAAGCTATAATTTAGTTGCTGATAAAATGTTGAAAAATGAAGTTGTATGGGATGTCAAACTTTTTATAGTAATTTTTTTTTTTTCAATTCTTTTTTGTGTATTTATAACTTAAAATTTCAGTGCATGGATTTTTTTTTTCCAATTTTGATAAATACATATTTTTAAATAAATATTAAAATGTGCGTGAATAAAAAAACAATTGTTTTCATCAAATGTCAACTTTCATATTACATATTTATTTAAAATAGAAAAAAAACACACCATCTTATAATAGATTCTTTTATCTAGTGCATCATATTTTTTTCAATTTTTTTAAATAAGTTTTAGTATTTTTCTTTGGCATAGTAATCAACCTAATATTTTGTGCCGATAACCTACTTTTAATAAAAACAAAAAAACAAAAAATAATTAAACTATTAAAATGAATGTTTTTTTGGAAACTACACTTATGGATCTACAAAAGTGTATTCTTTATATTTTAAAAAAAAATGTTATTAACATTAGCAAGAGTTATTGAAATGTCATGTTTTTCAAATAATTTTATTTTTTGTAAATTGGACTCAAAGTGGTGAACCATACATTTTAACCAACAATTATAGTTGAAAAAGTTGTGGAAACATCTAAATTAGCTAGAATGAATCTTACTAGATCATATGTTTGACCAAAATTGATTTTTAGTTAGAAATACTTAAATTCAGTTGTGTTGATAAGTTGGCTAAAAGTGTGAAACAACTTTGTGCTTTTACTCATTATACCTTAAACCCTAAATCATCAACCCTCAAACCTAATAGCTCAACACTAAACCTCAAACCTCAACCCTACACCTTATGCATTAAACCCTTAAACCTAATCCCTCAACCCTATAGCTTAAACCCTAGTCCCTTAAACCCTAAGGAGGGAAGACAAGGTAGAGAGGGTGGGAGAAGGGTAGTTAATAAGTCAAGGAGGGAGAGTTAGAGAGGTAAAGAGGGAAGGAGGGAGATTCATGGAGATGCGGATAGAGAGGGTGGGAGGAAGGGGTGGTGATTAAGAGAAAGGAGATACATGGGAAAGAAACAATAATAAAGGGAGAGAGAAGAAGAGAGACATAGGGAGGCAAGGATATAGATGGGGGTAAGGAGGGAAGGAAACATAGAGAGGGAGATAGGGAGAGAGAGAGAGTGAGAGAGACTTAGAGAGGGGGGAGAGAGAATAGAGGGAGAGTGAAAAGGATGTATAAGTAGAGGAGTAACAAGGGATGGAGTGAGAGGTACACATGGATGGAGTGAGAGACATACTAAGGAGGAGATAAAGAGGTGATGACCTAGAGAGGGGAGGGACAAGATGAGAGAGAAGAACAAGATGAGAGATAGAAGGGGGAGAGAGGTGGGTAATAAGAAAAGGTTGGAGAGACTTGGAGATGGGGAGAGAGAGAAGAAAGAGGTGAGATACAAAGGGGGAGAGAGGTGGGTAATGAGACGAGGGATAGACTTGGAGATTGGGAGAGAGAGGGGTTGAGAGGGAGAGGTAGTGATTGATAGAAAGGAGAGAGATGGGTAAGAAATAGTAACAAAGGGAGATATAAGAAGAAAGAGGTAGTGAGGCAAGGATGGAGATGGGGTTAAGGAGGGAAGAGGTATGTGCAGGATCATAATGGAAAAAACAAACCCTTAAGTGGCGAAAAATTCTGAAAAATTAGAGTCAAACAACTTGATGTAAAAATTTGAATAAGTTATCTTTATTATTTAAAAAATATGTAAGAATAGAATTTGTCATAAATTGAATTTAGTTTCTAAACTACTAGGTTTATTTAAAAAAAAATCCATTTGGTGAAAATTTGAAATTTTAATGCAGTAGTACTTAAATTTCAGGGAAAAATAAGAAGTAGGTGTCTATCTGAGCACCCTAACTAAAATAAAATGATAATATTTTTTTAATATAATATTTTAGATATAAATAGAGGACTAATGTCCAAATGTGATGCATTTTTTTTTGTGAATTTTTTCTAAGTAAATAATTAATTATGAATTTTTTATTACAACTTTTAAAAAATATAATTTTTTTTTTATGTTTGACCACCTTAACTTGGTCAAAATCTCATGAAATTATTGTTTTTAATCATATAGTATGTGAAGCATATAATGTGATGCATGTTTCAGATTCAAAAAATGTGATACTCTTTGAAAGCTATAGATGTTTTTCAATCAGCCCATCAATCAAGAATTTAGTCATAAGTCAAATAGAAAAGGAATAATAATTGTTTATTAAATTCAAAGCAAAGAATAATTTATATTGGTGGAAAGCTGAGAATCTCTTTTAAAAACTTTTTTCGTTTCATCAATTTTGGGTAAAAATAATCGTCAGCCACATACACTACACATACCCATCATATCACCACTTTTTGGACCATGATTATCCTGTACATACCTGAAGGCAAGGTAGAGAGGGTGGGAGAGAATTAGAGAGGGTTGAGAGAAAATAGGTTTAAAAGTATTGGTTAAGAGGGAAGGAGGTGTAGAGAAAATGAAAGATAAAGCCATGACTATCCATCATTGATCATAAATTGTAAACTCTAAGCCTTATCAAAGTGGGGTAGAGAGGGACAAATAAAAATTGAAGTTGGTTTTTTTGTCAATACAATCCCTTTGGCACTTCCCAAATGTAATGCAACAATTGGAGAGTGCAAAATATTGCATTACATTTGGTGAGTGAAAAATTTGGTGCTCACCGAATGTGCTGCATTGGTAAATACCAATTCAAAGGGTTGGATGACGATTTCATGCCAGTGATGTTTTTTGTAAGTGCAACAAAATTTCACACATTGTTACCATACTAACCATTAGGTTTACAAGTCTTTTAATGCAATTTTATAAAAAACCATGATGACGTTAGGATCTCTCTTACCTATATAACCATATGATTTTTTTAATGTTTTGATTATGTTAAGGTTTTCATCTATAACTTCTCTTGTTAGTGCCTCTGGTTTTTTTTTCAAAAACCAACATGTGCCTGTTTTGGTATAGGTTTTTACTCGTTCATCAAATTTTGAAACAAATTATATTTTTATAAACATGACTCCAATCTCACAATAAAAAAAAGGGTTTTCGATTAGTTTTCAAAAAATTAGGGGGTAGCATGCTCAATTTCAACTTTTTAGGATGTGTCCACTTTGAAAATTCATTTAAAATATTATATATTCATTAAAAAATTAGCTGAAAAAATTGGGATAAACTACATGGTGTTAGCTAATTTCTCACCATTCATATTTTTGAAATAAGAAAAAACCTAACATTTTAGGGAGGCCACAATAGACACTATGTTTTTTCTTTTGATAAAAAAATGACTACTTTTGGTGGCCCCCCTTTTTGAAACCCTTAATCATTATTTTTTTTAAAATAGTAGCTTAGAAAGTAGATTTGGAGCACTACAACTCTTATCCTTATTGCAGCTTCCAATTTTGAGCATAACTATCTTCATTTTCTCATGAACATTTCAGAAAAAAGAAGCATCTTAAGAGGCATTTTTGTGTCACAACTTGGTGTTCTTACCCACATATGCTTGTATAAGGTGAACTATAACCTATAGCCAAATGTTGGTTTCAATGTAACTTGGATGCTCAAAATTATACAAGTCACTTGAGATTATTTTATTCAACTTGTTCATGATCAAATTGTCATGCATATAATTTATATCGCAAAAATTAAACCCTTCTCTTGAGTATGTTAAATTTGAGCTACATATGGATTGAAAAAGTTAACACATTCCATTCATTTATTTCATAATTGGGTAGACAAGTACAAAACCTGCAATGGTCCTATACTTAATAATGATAGTAGAGAATACATAATACTACTATTAACAAACCTTTGATCAGTAATGGTCATGAAGATATTTAATTGTCAACACATCCATGATAGGGTGGTGGCTACAATATATTTAATGCACATTATAGCAACAAGGTCTAAGATAACCATAGGATACTAGGAGAGCCAATTAATACTAGATCAACTCACATGAATGTTTTAGCGGGGAGTTCCCTCAACATAATTCCGAATCAATATTCACAATATAGAACTTGGTGTCAATGTATTACCACTTCCTATATCTCAAGGGTAAGTTGTACAATGACAAAAAACAAAGCCAATAAGAAGATACAAGGCACATTCTAAATAAATCAATGAAAACCCCAATTCTTACATATCTAGTGAAATCAATTTCTCAACCAAGTTGTCAACAAATTCTTTATATGATCATAAACTATTGATAGCAAAACCTCATGAATCAGCTCTATACCTTTAATAACCATAATCCAATCCATTATTAACCATCAAAGAAATACACCTATTTATTGAGATGAAAGAATCAAACAAAACAATAAAGAATTATAGGGAAATATCAAATAACTAGACTTTTGAACCTTGGATTCCTCCTATAAGTCCATTTGAGAGCCAAATCGTGAACAGGAAACAAAGTAACAACACAGGATAAAATTAAAACCCTACCATATATCCCAACTCAGCTAGGACATGAAGCTATAAAATATTTAACAAGGAATAGTTTTACTTATATTTTTTTATCAAAAACTAATACCATACACCCGACATTCCAAGTTGAGAAACGACTTGTGAAAAGCTTACCAAATTGTTGCGCTTAGCTCTTGCTCACCTCTATTCTAGTGCCAATTTTTCTCCACCAGCAAGTAACTCCTTTCTACCTTCTCTTGCCTAAAATCCTTGCCTGAATGCTCTTTTTTAGTTAGGAGGTCAGGCAGGGCTTTTGTCTTACGCACCAGTCCTCTTGTCCTCTAGTGTGAAGATTGGATGACGTTGGGAGGGCACCATATCTTATTTATGGCACGACAACCCCTTATCCCTCATACACTACCCCTAGGATCAATGGTTGTCCCCCAACCGTATGAGCGAGGGGTTATCCCTCATTATTTCTTCAACTTCTTAGTCGGCTTGGGTAAAATGCCTCAACCCTTCTCCCTTGCTTGTATGCATTCATTCTTTCTTTCCTTTTTTCTAATGTTATTTTCTATACACACATCTATATGTATGTATGTATTGTTATTACTATTATATATAGATACATATATTTTTATTTCAGGTTAGTTCAAAAAGATTGATCTCTAGAATATGATTATCAATATTAAATCAACTAAATCTTATGGATCAACTGATCTTCTACAAGTGATTTACATAGAGAATGTTTAGGAGGTGGAAAAGAATAATCAATGGTCACTCCTAAACATAGTGATCAACCAGAGCTCATGGTCACAACAAAAATCTTAGCAAAATACTAACAATCAAATGATTCTTATATTTGTAATTCGACCTTAATTGTAGAGAAACATGATTAAATGACATCATAATCATTCTTATGATAAAGTTGCTAAGTTTGCATTGTTTGCACCCTTGTACCTATAAAACCATTCAATTTTCTCACACACATTTCACAACAAGAGCATTAATATCTAGTTAGTCCAATAACACACATTTAAGCAAATCATTCCATCAATAGATACTAAAGCCAATTAGGTCATATAATTTTTTGTTTACTCATCAAATGTGACAATTAACACTCGAAAGTGTTAAATTTATAGCATTTATTATTGAATCCATATAAACATTCAAAATCATCATGTACAATTAATGTGCAAATGTTAGAGTTCCCGCCTTGTCCAAATTAAATAAGGACATTAAATGTTTACCACACAAAAAAAGAAAACATGGTATTTGTGGAGATGAGACATATTACTTTCCTTGTACTTCTTCAACATCCACCATAATTGGTCCAATTCAAACTCCAAATTTTGTAGCTTCCTTTCCTTGTCTTTTATTTCTACCTCATCCTTTGTCTGATTTCTTCTTACAAATAAGTTATCATCTTTTTCTCACAATAAAACAACTCCACTTTTGCATCCATAATCATACCCAAAACTATAGTTTGAACTACTATGAACTTTTCTCACAAATTCACTACTCCTAAGACTTTACTCCTACAAATTAATCTCCAAAATAATACTCCTTGCAAGTTAATGCTTTAAACTATGAATAGTATCAAGCATACCAAAAGAAACAAAGGAAGAATCATGTCAAACTCACGTCATTGAAACATAATACAACAAATCCTTTAACTCATTAACTCACATCTAACACACACACACACAAAAGCAATACAACATATAGAAAGATAAATAACCAAAAAATTAAACATGCAATATAGATAATATCTTGTTTATTTCAGAAGGAATATTTCCAAACTGTTAAACTATATCCAAATCTATCCAAATGAGTTGCTATATATAATCATAAAAGGCCTGCAAGTAAACAACTCAAAAGTAAGTAATTAAATTGAGCAATTACAGAGAACTGCTAAATTTAGTAAAAACAGACTCCTAAAACTCCATTACAGCAATTATGAATCTAAACATGGAAATTACTATATAATTTCCTAAACAATTCAACCACAAAACTAATAGAAGTGGTAGGAAATGTACCGAAGGTTCTCCTTATCAATAGTAGGGTAGGGTATTAGAGAACCAGCGTCTCCATCATGTTGGAAGGAATAAAAAAGGCTTGCGGTTCAGGAATATTGTTGAAGACAGACTTTTCCTCCATGGCTGAAAGAACACTGTCGGTCAAATAGAAAGTGAAAAGTGTAATACAAAAATTGAGAGAGTTCGTTTGACCAGAATTCACCGTAATGCAAATTTTTTCTTCTTTCAATCATTTCTCCCCTCTGCAACAGGAACACTGCAGTTTCTGAGGTAGACACGGTTTGCACCTTTATGTTTGTCCAAATAAAGTATTATTGAACCATTGAGCAACCATATACTCTTATTTTCTGTAGTCTCTGTAAATTCAAATAACTCTCTAGGAGCATCTTCAATACCTCACACTGCATTAGCATAAAGGTTGTAAGTGAATTCATGGCTCCTTCGTCCACTACAGGAAACTCCCGTAGCTTGTATAGCTGAACCAATGAAAATACCTCCAGCATAAGAAAAACTCCCCTCTCACCTAATTCTTTGGGCTCCACTCTAGGTTGGAGCAAGCAATGATTTGTAGTCGATTAAGACTCGCAAGCTTATGCAAGTCAGCTAACTGTGTCAGCATATTGCAATTGCTCAAATTAATACAGCTTAACTGTTGAAATCGACAAAATATAATTTCCACTTTGTTTAGTTGAGGGCACCTTAACCAGATCTTCCACAGTTTGATAATGCAACTATGTCCTGTGGTAAGCTTTCCATCTTTGGAAGACACAAGTGTAAATGTTCCATTTGCTTCATTCTTGCTAATGTTCCTTGCTTTATTGTTTCCTCGTCGTTTTCCACCTTCAACTTTTTCAGTTGCATTAAACTGCCCAAATCATTTATCAAAAGCAGATTTCTTCTGATCTTATTTGGACTGAATCTTATCCATGCATTTGCTGAACCAACTGCACCAAAGTATTCTAGAGTTATAAGCGTTGAGGTTGTCCTACGTCAAAATCCCCATAATTTGTCTAACTAAAACTCCAATTTTTGCAGCTTCTTTTTTTTCTTCTTTTGTTTCTAACTCAACCTTTGTCTGATTTCTCCTTACAAATAAATTAATTTTTCACATCATAGAACAACTCCACTTCTGCATCGATAGCCATACCCACAACTATAATTTGGGCTACGCATAACTCTTCTCATGGATTCTCCACTCCTACGACTTTAGGATGCTCTGATATGTAAGCAAGCCTCTACTCCTACAAGTTAATCTCCAAAAACTACTCTATTCTTTCAAGTTAATGCTCTAAACTATGAACTTTATCAAAGGCACCAGAAGAAACAGAGGAAGAATCATGTCAAACTCATGCCAAAACATAATACAACAAATGCTTTAACTCGTTAACTCAAATCTAACACATACACAAAAACGATGCAGCATTTAGTAAGATTTGAAACCAAAAAATTTAAACATGCGACATAGATAATATCGTGTTTATATCAGAAGGAATATTTCAAACTGTTTACCTATATCCAAATCTATCCAAATGAGATCCTATGTACAACCATAAAAAGGCCAGCAAGTAAATAACTTTAAAATAAGTAATTAGATCTCCTTTTCCCCAAAACTGAGCAGTTACCAAAAAAAAAGCTGCTAAGATTAGTAAAAGCAAACTCCTAAAATCCCACTACAGCAGATATGAATCTAAACACGTAAGTCACAATAAAAATTTCTAAACAATCCAAGCACAAAACTGAAGGAAGTGGAAGGGAATGCACTGAAGGTTTTCTTTATCAATAGTGGAGCAGGGTATTAGAGAACCAAAATCTCCATCACGTTGGAAAGAATAAAGAAGGGCTGGCAATTTGTGTTGTAGTTCAAGAATATAGCTGAAATAAGCCTTTTTCTCCATATTTTGAAGGACAGTTAAAATAAGAAAAGATTGTCAGTCAAATAGGAAGTGAAAAGTGTCATACAAAAATTCAAAGAGTTCGTTTGACCAAAATTCACCATAATGCATATATTCTCTTCTCTCAATCATTTCTTCCCACCGCAGCAGGAATGCTTCAGTGTCTGAGGTAGACATTGTCACGGTTTGCACCTTTATGTTTCTCTGGATAAAGTATTGTTGAACCATTGAGCAACCATATACTCTTATTTTCTGTAGTCTCTGTAAGTTCCAGTAACTCTCTGGGAGCATCTCCAATACCTCACACTGCATCAGTGTAAGGGTTGTAAGTGAATTCATGGCTCCTTCCTCCACTACAGGCAACTCCTGTAGCTTGTATAGCTGAACCAATGAAAACACCTCTAGCATAGGAAAAGCTCCCCTCTCACCAAATTCTTTGGGTAACATCTCTAGATTGGAGCAAGCAACGATTTGTAGATGGATAAGACTCGCAAGCTTATGCAAGTCAGGTAACTGTGTTAACATATGACAATGGTTCAAATTAATAAAGCTCAAATGTTGAAATCGACAAAAAGTAATTTCCACTTTGTTTAGTTGAGGGCAGTTTAACCAGAGCATTCTCAGTTTTGACATTGCAATTATGTCCTGTGGTAAGCTTTCCGTCCTTGCTAGACATAATTGCAGAAGTTCCATTTGCTTCATTCTTGCTAATGTTCCTTGCTTTATTGTTTCCTCGTTGTTTTCCAGCTTCAACTTTTGGAGTTGTGTTAAATTTCCCAAATCATTTATTGAAAGCAGATTTCTTCTGATCTTATTTGGACTGCATCTTATCCATGCATTTGCTGAACCAACTGCACCAAAGTATTCCAGAGATTCAAGCTTAGAGATTGTATATGGTAGAGACAGCAATTCTTTACAATATCTAATGTCCAAACTTTTCAGAGAGCGAAGCTTATCAATGTTGGACGGCAGCTCCCTAATCCCAGATCCAGCAAGACCGATGATCTGGAGATTTTTAAGAGCAGTTATAGAATTAGGCAGTCTCTTGATGGGTACACGCTGTAGCCTAAGGCAAACCAGATGTTTCAAGCATCCCAGGGTTTCTGGCAACGATAGGATGGACGTCTGTGACAGATCCAGGACCCGAAGAGAGGACATACTCACCATCACCTGCTTTGGAATTTCTGTTAAGTTAAGATTTCCCCCAAGTAACAACGAGCGGATACAGGGGCCTCTGAATGTATCAGTTACACTTGTCAAGCTATTGTCCATCAATGACATTCTGATGTATCCAGAGCAGTCGTTGGCTGGAAACTGCTGTAGACCTCTGCCTGCCTGAAAGAAGCAATTCTCTTCTCTTTCAGAAATTTGTCGGGCTAAATTGTGTAACAGATCGTGTACCCTGAAACAGATCACAGACCCATACAAATCTTTCCAGACTGTTTCAATGAGACAGCGGTCGACTAACAGATTTACGTATGTATATGCAATTTGGAGTGGATTGTGCCCTGCCACCAGCCCCTCTCCAATCCATAACATGCTCACATGTGGAGTATACAGGATTTGGTCTTCCATGAAGGCAGCTAGGTAGAGAAAGCACTGTTGCAAGGAAATGTCAATGCCAGCCAAAGCATCAAAGCTTAATCGCAGCCGACCATGAAGCGGTTCTGTAAACTGTTTGATGGCCTCCGCATTCTGTAGCTTCTTGAGTATGATTTCCCATTCATCTGGATGGGTTATGCCTGCCATCGCCCGCCCGATTACTTTGATGGCCAAAGGAAGTCCCTGGCACTCTTTGCAAACGCTCCGAGCAATTTCTTCCTGTATGCCTGTTGGTAAATTTCCAGTATTATGTGGAAAAGCATGAGAAAGAAACAACTGCCAGCTATCATTCTTCATTAACTCTTGTACTTGGACAGTTGATGAGTTTGGAATCCCCATCTCTAAGAGTGCCCTTTTATTTCTGGAACTCACTATAATCACATTTGAGTCGCTGTTGGAGTTACAGGTGGAAGGCAGGGGCACACCCAACTCCTCCAACAAATGGGCGCCTCTGTCCCAAACATCATCTAGAAACAGGGCGAATCTTTGTTTCCTCAATCTCCTACTCAACCAAATTTTAACATCGTCTTCACTCCATAATTGGTTAAAATCCTCATTTGTTTTGAAGGCTATTTGGTTACCAAGATCATTTCTAAGTCCTGTTAAAAATGGAGTCTGTGAAACAGTAAGCCAAAGCAATAAGCTACTACCAAAAAGATTTTGTACCTGATGGCCGTTGAAGAATCTTTTTAGGAGAAGAGTCTTCCCTGCGCCTCCCATACCCACCACGCCTATCCGAGACTCATTTTGTACCAACTCTTCAAGTCTGGTAAGGGCCTTATCTTGTCCCACAATAAGCAGCTCCCCTATAAATTTCATGGATTCCTTCATAGGCGCAACCGAGCTTCTTGATGTTTCAGTTTCCCTGCTGGGACATTGAAGATGCTTCAGCGACTGAACAAGCTGAGTGGTAATGCCAATCATCGCCGCATTTTCTCGGTGTTCCTTGATGCTTGAAACAGTGCGACTGATTCTTTTGCTCTTTTTATAACGAGAAAAGACATCACATGTCGGTATTGGTGTTGTGCATTCTTGAACTATTTCAGTTGCTTGTTGCAGAAGCATATTCAACTTTTGCAGCCAGTTATTGACAGCCAAGGGGATAAGTTTCTCATGAGAGATAAATTGACCGGAACTCAGAGCCAATCGATAGTTCTGCAGGGCAAGGTTTATATCTTGAAGGCTGATTAGAAGCTCCTTGAGGGCTGCTAACTCTTTCCTGAACCGGATGGCAACGCTGATGTGGTAAAGGATCTCCTTGACTACAATATCGATCCCCACGCCCACCAGTCCCGCGGTTACAAGATCAGACATATTTCCTTGAAACAATGGACCAATACACAATCCGCTTGAAAAAGAAGAGATTTATTGATAGCGTTTGATCTGAGAGTGCTAATTTTTATCGTCCTTCCTGCCCTCTTGCGAAAACTATGGAAACCCAATGCCAAATAGAAAACTGAACGAGTACACGGAGTCAACGCGCAGCAAACTCTGGAAGTCTGGAAGGCCAGAAACTCTGGAAAGACCAAAAAATACTAGAAGAGTTCCACCCTCCCCGAGGTCTCTTGTTTCAAGGGATTGACAAAAGGCAACATCTATCCAGCATCCTGGATGCAATTGCCCAAATATTAAATAGTTAAAAAAATCTATTACTTTGGCCAATTCCTTGGGCTATTTGCGCATGCTCCTGCCTTGGAAGGAGAACCAGGAACAATTATATTCACATTGCCCGCGGGCTTCCAAGCTAATGCGGGGAATGAGAGTCAAAATTAGAAATAGAATTAGTATTATTTTGATTGAATATATATGCGGTGTGATGTTTTAAGGATCAAAAGTCGTTGAGATGTAGACTTCTGGACATTATAAAAGTCATTTATTCATTTTCTAATTAGCTATCCTACTAACTCGTTTCAAATTAAGAAACGTGTTTGGGGTAGGCACTTAATAAATTAAGTGAAAAATTATTAATTCTAAGGAAAAATTATATTGAATATTAGTAAAATTTATATTAAGTATCAAATGTAATGGTGAAATTTATATATTATATAAACTATCATTTAGTTTTACAATTATCTTACTGGAATGTTCTAATGTAATTATATATTGATAAATAGTATATAGTGTTATATTTATTTTTATAGAATTTTTGGTAGGATTGGTAATATTAATCTTGCAATCTTATGACTATATATATTAATTTTAATATTTAAATAGTTGATTATTATTCATATGACTCCAAGAATCATAGAGGGAAGTTTTTAATGTAATTAAATATTATTTTCTATGAATTTGCAATATTTTTTTCAAGGTGACATTAAGTAGGGAAGTTAAATTGGTCAATGATAGCATCTTTCACAGTTGACATGAAGTGGAAGAGAATCTCACCATGAAGCATCTATGACATCATAAGAGGTGTAAGAAAACATATTTCACTATATGCAAGAAGAGAGTATATGTGTGTGTGTGTGTGTGTGTGTCTGTCTGTCTGTCTGTCTGTCTGTCTCTCTCTCTCTCTCTATATATATATATATAGGTATAGGTATAGGTACATATGTATAGGTATAGGAATATGTATATATGTATATGTATGTATGTAACATGTGTGTGTGTGTGTGTGTGTGTGTGTGTGTATTTGTTATTTTATGTTTTAATAAGTTGTTTTTGTCATTTAAGAAAATTGTGTGACAAACATTGGTTTGCTTATTCTAAACATTACAAAACTTCTCTAGCAAAGAACTTACTTTTTATTTGAATAAATAAACATAACGAGGTACATTACAATTTCTCTTTAAGAAATGATTGTAGAATTCAAACATAATTTGCATTTCATTACATTAATTGGACATAACTATTTTCATTAAGTATTATATCTTACAAAGCATTGCTCAATAATTTGGTATACAAGTATATATCACAAGTGTCATAATGATGACAAAAATTATGCTTTATCAATAATACAATGCCATGTGAAATTTAGATAATATCTATGAATAACCAAATTTTTGACTTTTCTCAATGACGAGAGAGAGAACATCAGCCTGAGTGCTTTTTCTCCAACCACAAACCAAATTTTATGAGAGTTAAAAGCCATGTCCTTTTCATGGTTTAATTTAATACATGCAAGATTCATTATCTTACAATCATGAAGGGCTAAGAAAATGTACTGTTCTCATCTGCTTCTCTTTTTCATAATTGCATTCATTCACACCTCATCCATGGTAAATTTCATTTATGAGATTTATAACCAATTCTTGTCTATCTGCAGAAACATGAGAGAGGTAACATCATAAATAAGGAGTCATAGGGGAAGTAAGGAAGTAAAATATTAGAAAAATGGCGAATAAAATAAAATAAAATACAACTATATAATTAATATTATATATTATAAAATAAAATGTATATAATTAATAATAATTATATGTTATTATTATAATATATTATAATAATAAGTATATTATAAATTATAATATAAAAATTATATAATTTATGAGATTTATATTAATATTATATATTATAAAAATAGAAAAATATGACAAAGTATTATATATTACAAAAAATGGCAAAAAAAAAAAAAAATGATTCATGGTAGGGGGTTCAATCAAACACATTTTTTAGGTTTGATCGAACCCCCTTAAAAAACATCTTTTTATTATATTTTGAAGAGGTTCGATTGAACCTAGGTTCGACTAAACAAATTTTTTAGGTTCGCCCTAACCATAGTTCGACTGAACCACCCTTTTTTCCCCTTCCCCCTCCCACGCACCAAAAATGTCTAGAATTTTGTACTTTGAAGCTCAATTTGAGAATGAAAATGGAGGAGACTTCACAAACTCAACTAGTATCAGGTAGCCCTCAGAACAAGCTATCCAACAAATATAATTATAATATGTTTTGGTTTTATTATCTATTTGTTTTTTTAAGTTTTATTAAATATAGTTTTTTCACCAAAAATGAAGCTCTCTATTTTGCACATGTGGAAAAATAGAAGATTATCATTTAAAAAAAAAAATATGAGTGCACCAGATATTGGAGTCATTGATCCAACAAGAAAAACAATTTTGATACATACAATAAAAGTTACGCATTATAGGGTTGTGCTATGTCTGAATTGTAATTGGTTTGACTTTGAAACTTGATTAAAGAAAAAATATTCCATAGAAAATTATCTAACCAAGTGGAAGCACTAGATATTGTAGTTACAAATCTAAATTCTAAAGAATTAGAATTTTATCCTTCATGGAAAAGATGTTATGTGTTATACGGTGTGCGCCACTTTTTAAAAATGTTGTTTTCTGAAAAAAAAAATACCAGTTTTTTTGGTAGATGGAAAAAGAAGTGCAATCTAATTCCAAAAATTTTGAAAAAAATATTTTCAGAAAATATAGACAAAATGTGACGAGACTCTAGTTTGCATCATCTTCAAATTCCTCACAGTTTCGCCGGTATAGGTGCCCGAAAGTGAAGATTTAGTTAAAAGAAATATTTCAATGTCTAGTTTGGCCAAAAATTGTAAACCACTATTGTGGGATCACCCGTAGGCCATACAAACAATTCATCAATTTAGAAAACAAAATACTTTTATCTTTCACCATGTAGTGCTCTAGTTTTGTCATGTAAATACCCTCCTCCAAATCACCATGAAGGAAATTCATTTTCACATTCATTTGCTCATTCTCTAGACCATAAGCAACAATAACGAAATGCAAGAATCTAGTGGATGCCATTTTTGTAATAGGAGAAAATGTCTCATTGTAATCAACACCCTCAAGTTGAGAGTAACCCATTGCAAGAAACTATGATTTTTGCTTCTCAATACCTCTATATAAACCCGTCTTTTACTTGAACACCCATTTGCAACCAACATGTTTTTGTTCTTCAGGCAATGGTATAATATCCTGTGTATTAGTATTTTTCAAATCTTCCATTTCTTTATCTATAGAAATTTTCTAGGATTCTACATCATTCATACCTAATGCCTCTTCTATAGATATGGGTTTGTTAATGTTAGTATTCAAAGAAAAAATACATCTCCAATGATCAGGCAAATACCTTCTAGGTGGTTGTTTATGTCTTATAGTCCTTCAAACAAGCCGAGTTGGAGGTTCTTCCTCCTCTTCTAAAGATTTAAAGCTAGATGAGATCTCCTCAACTTTTTGTCTATCCAAGGGCCTTGACTCAACTTTCTTGGGTGTAGAAGGAAGTTGAATAAAATATTCCTCTTTTCTTTATTTTGGATGCAATGTAATAGAAGAATACTTGGTTTCTCTAAAAATAATACTTCTACTTTATTACCTTTTGTGCCATATTATCCCACAACTTGTATCCATTCACACCATAGCTATATCCGATCAAGATACATTTCACAACATTATTATCCATTTTTTTTGGCTATCGCTGGTTTGCGTAATGCCTCGGCCGAAACTCTGGATGTCTTGGTGGGAAGGTTGTTGAGGATGTTTATCTATGTATGATGTTATCAAAAGAAATATGTTGTGGGGACCTGATGATGAGTGGTGACAACGCGTAATTTTGGTTAACGTAGATAATCCCGGCCCTCAATACGCGCTTAAAGGCCCTATTACTATCGGCCCTCGGCCACCGCCAACACTCCAGATCTCGGCCACTCGGCCAGCCGATATCCAGACCCAGCCGACCTAATCCATCGGCCCTCGTCCGCCAAACCCTCAGGCCAGCCCTCGTAATGCTGATCACTCTGCCGTTTTTCCTTCCTTTAACCGCCCACTCCAACCTCCTTCAAACCCCTTGTCCACTCCAGCCTTGACCCTTAAAACCTCCAGCCTTCCAACCCTCAACCCCAAGCCCCTCAAACCGCATGTCCCTCAGCCCTCAGCCCCTTAAAGTTCAGCCCTCTGCCTATACATTAAAACATCAGCCCTGTGCCTTCCCAAACCCTACGTCAGCCCTCAGCCCCTGACAGATGTCCATGACCCTCCAGGCCTCAGCTCTTGAGCCACTGACCCTCGACCCCTTTCAAGCCCTTGTCCTGACCATCAACATGAAGCCTCAGCCCTCGACCCATGCTGTGGCAGACCCCAGAGCCACTCTGCCACATTTGCAGGTGATCGCCCAGCCTAACCACTCCAGCCCAGCCGCAGCAGAAACCCTAATCCCTCAACCCTCACCCCTTAAAATGTCAACATCAACTGTCAACCCTTAAACCCACAACTCTCAAGCCTCAACCCTTAAGCTTGTAAGCCATCAATACTCAACCCTCAACCATAATCCCTCAACCCTATACCTTAAACCATAATCCCTCAACCCTCAACCCTTAAACCCTCATCCCTCATCCCTCAACCATTAAAAAGTCAACCCTCAAACCCTAATCCCTCAACCCTTAAACCCTAGTCCCTCGGCCCTGAAGCCATCGGCTTGCTTTTAGAGCCCTGTGCCCTCAGCCCTAGGCCTAAACCCCATGGCCTTTTGAAGCCATGATTAGCACCTCAGCCCTTAAAGCTTCAGCCCTCAATGAGTGAATCGCCCAAGCCGTCAACCCTCGGGGCTTCCAAGTTAAACCATAAGCCACTGATCATAGAGTCCTCAGCCTTGGCCTATTCCCCTCCAGCCTCTTCCACTTCCTCAACCATGCAACCCTGTCCGTGTGGCTTCCCTTAGAAACCTGTTTACTTACCCAAACCCCCAATCCCTCTTCCTTAACCGCCATCCTCAACCTAAACCCTCACATATACCTTAAACCCTGTCTCTCAACCCTCAGCCTTAAGCCATAATCCCTGTGCCAAGCCCAGCCCTCAGCCCCTGCCCTATACATTAGGCTTTGACCCTATTACCTAAAAGAGCCATGCAGCCAAGCCGCCAATCCCTCCAACCTTTAACCCTAAAGCCATTGTCAAGCCCTCAGCCCTATTCCTTTCACAAAATGTCAGCCCCCCTCCTGAGCCCTAGTCCTCAGCCTTGTGTTGCCTTAGAAGCAGTCTCACCAAAGGCCTTAGGCCACTCAGGCAGGCCTAGTCCTTGGCCCTAGGCCTTGGCTTCATCCCTCATTACGCCCAAGTATAATCCACCGGCTCTCAACATTTAAACCTCAACCCTCCAACCCGCCCACCTCAGCCCTCAGTCCTCCCAGCCCTCCCGCCCAAACCCACAGCTCTGCCAACCCCTACGACCATGATCCTATCCCTAAGCCTCAGCCCTATACCTTAAACCTAATCCCTCCAAGCCTCCGAACCTAAAACCTAAAGTCATAAACCCTTAAACCATCAACCCTCTATCATCTAGGTACCTATATAGTAAACCCTTAACCCTAATCCCTCAATCCTATACCTTAAACCCGAATCCCTCAACCCTCAACTCTCAACCATTAATCCCTCAACCCTCAACCCTTAAACCCTTAATTAATCAACCCTTAAAAATTTAACCCTCCACCCTCAACCCTCTACCCTATACATTAACCGTAATCCCTCAACCCTATATCTTAAACCCTAATCCCTCAACCCTCAACCCTCAACCCTGATCCATATCCATAAACCCTCAAATCTCAACCCTTAAACCCTCAATCCTTAAATCCTAAACCCTTAAACCCTCAAACATTAACCCTATACATTAAACCCTCAACCCTATACCTTAAATCCTAATCACTCTACCATCAACCATTAAACCCTTAATTCCTCAACCCTTAATCCTTAAGACCTCAAACCTCATCCCTCTACCCTATCCATTAAACCCTCAACCGTATACCCTAAATCCTCAACCCTATTCCCTCAACCCTATATGGGTAAAAGCACAAAGTTGTGTCACACTTTATAAAGGAAATGACCAACTCTGATCCAACTTTTAAACTTGAATCACTAAAAAGTGACATAAATGTTTCAAATTTTGAAATGATGTAAGTTAGTAAAATGTTTATTTTTTAGTATATTTTATGTTTTTATTTGAAAAAAAAAATTCAAAAAATTATTTTAAACTAGTTTTTAATAAATTAAAGCTATAATTTAGTTGCTGATAAAATGTTGAAAAATGAAGTTGTATGGGATGTCAAACTTTTTATAGTAATTTTTTTTTTTTCAATTCTTTTTTGTGTATTTATAACTTAAAATTTCAGTGCATGGATTTTTTTTTTTCCAATTTTGATAAATACATATTTTTAAATAAATATTAAAATGTGCGTGAATAAAAAAACAATTGTTTTCATCAAATGTCAACTTTCATATTACATATTTATTTAAAATAGAAAAAAAACACACCATCTTATAATAGATTCTTTTATCTAGTGCATCATATTTTTTTCAATTTTTTTAAATAAGTTTTAGTATTTTTCTTTGGCATAGTAATCAACCTAATATTTTGTGCCGATAACCTACTTTTAATAAAAACAAAAAAACAAAAAATAATTAAACTATTAAAATGAATGTTTTTTTGGAAACTACACTTATGGATCTACAAAAGTGTATTCTTTATATTTTAAAAAAAAATGTTATTAACATTAGCAAGAGTTATTGAAATGTCATGTTTTTCAAATAATTTTATTTTTTGTAAATTGGACTCAAAGTGGTGAACCATACATTTTAACCAACAATTATAGTTGAAAAAGTTGTGGAAACATCTAAATTAGCTAGAATGAATCTTACTAGATCATATGTTTGACCAAAATTGATTTTTAGTTAGAAATACTTAAATTCAGTTGTGTTGATAAGTTGGCTAAAAGTGTGAAACAACTTTGTGCTTTTACTCATTATACCTTAAACCCTAAATCATCAACCCTCAAACCTAATAGCTCAACACTAAACCTCAAACCTCAACCCTACACCTTGTCAGCTCAGCCAGATCTCCGGAAGAGAAAAGAATCGTCGAGTCGAGGTGGATCAGATCCGGAAAAGTCCGAAAAGAGTCAGTCGAAAGAGGTCGGTGAGTCGAAATCAGGCACGCTATCTTTTTTTCGAGACTCGATCCGAAATCCGAGAATCGAAACTCGAAAAAATCGCGAATCGAAATCTCTCGAGATCGATCCGCGTCAATCAAAAACCAGAAAAATCGGATCCGATCGCTTTTATCGACGTCAGTCATTCCAGCCGAGAGAATCGATCCTTCAATCGGCAGGGTCATCAAATCAAGATATAAGAAGAGAAGAGTGAGGCAAGGATGGAGATGGGGTTAAGGAGGGAAGAGGTATGTGCAGGATCATAATGGAAAAAACAAACCCTTAAGTGGCGAAAAATTCTGAAAAATTAGAGTCAAACAACTTGATGTAAAAATTTGAATAAGTTATCTTTATTATTTAAAAAATATGTAAGAATAGAATTTGTCATAAATTGAATTTAGTTTCTAAACTACTAGGTTTATTTAAAAAAAAATCCATTTGGTGAAAATTTGAAATTTTAATGCAGTAGTACTTAAATTTCAGGGAAAAATAAGAAGTAGGTGTCTATCTGAGCACCCTAACTAAAATAAAATGATAATATTTTTTTAATATAATATTTTAGATATAAATAGAGGACTAATGTCCAAATGTGATGCATTTTTTTTTGTGAATTTTTTCTAAGTAAATAATTAATTATGAATTTTTTATTACAACTTTTAAAAAATATAATTTTTTTTTTATGTTTGACCACCTTAACTTGGTCAAAATCTCATGAAATTATTGTTTTTAATCATATAGTATGTGAAGCATATAATGTGATGCATGTTTCAGATTCAAAAAATGTGATACTCTTTGAAAGCTATAGATGTTTTTCAATCAGCCCATCAATCAAGAATTTAGTCATAAGTCAAATAGAAAAGGAATAATAATTGTTTATTAAATTCAAAGCAAAGAATAATTTATATTGGTGGAAAGCTGAGAATCTCTTTTAAAAACTTTTTTCGTTTCATCAATTTTGGGTAAAAATAATCGTCAGCCACATACACTACACATACCCATCATATCACCACTTTTTGGACCATGATTATCCTGTACATACCTGAAGGCAAGGTAGAGAGGGTGGGAGAGAATTAGAGAGGGTTGAGAGAAAATAGGTTTAAAAGTATTGGTTAAGAGGGAAGGAGGTGTAGAGAAAATGAAAGATAAAGCCATGACTATCCATCATTGATCATAAATTGTAAACTCTAAGCCTTATCAAAGTGGGGTAGAGAGGGACAAATAAAAATTGAAGTTGGTTTTTTTGTCAATACAATCCCTTTGGCACTTTCCAAATGTAATGCAACAATTGGAGAGTGCAAAATATTGCATTACATTTGGTGAGTGAAAAATTTGGTGCTCACCGAATGTGCTGCATTGGGAAATACCAATTCAAAGGGTTGGATGACCATTTCATGCCAATGATGTTTTTTGTAAGTGCAACAAAATTTCACACATTGTTACCATACTAACCATTAGGTTTACAAGTCTTTTAATGCAATTTTATAAAAAACCATGATGACGTTAGGATCTCTCTTACCTATATAACCATATGATTTTTTTAACGTTTTGATTATGTTAAGGTTTTCATCTATAACTTCTCTTGTTAGTGCCTCTGTTTTTTTTTTCAAAAACCAACATGTGCCTGTTTTGGTATAGGTTTTTACTCGTTCATTAAATTTTGAAACAAATTATATTTTTATAAACATGACTCCAATCTCACAATAAAAAAAAGGGTTTTCGATTAGTTTTCAAAAAATTAGGGGGTAGCATGCTCAAATTTCAACTTTTTAGGATGTGTCCACTTTGAAAATTTATTTAAAATATTATATATTCATTAAAAAATTAGCTGAAAAAATTGGGATAAACTACATGGTGTTAGCTAATTTCTCACCATTCATATTTTTGAAATAAGAAAAAACCTAACATTTTAGGGAGGCCACAATAGACACTATGTTTTTTTTTTTGATAAAAAAATGACTACTTTTGGTGGCCCCCCTTTTTGAAACCCTTAATCATTATTTTTTTTAAAATAGTAGCTTAGAAAGTAGATTTGGAGCACTACAACTCTTATCCTTATTGCACCTTCCAATTTTGAGCATAACTATCTTCATTTTCTCATGAACATTAGACTTCATTGATTTCAGAAAAAAGAAGCATCTTAAGAGGCATTTTTGTGTCACAACTTGGTGTTCTTACCCACATATGCTTGTATAAGGTGAACTATAACCTATAGCCAAATGTTGGTTTCAATGTAACTTGGATGCTCAAAATTATACAAGTCACTTGAGATTATTTTATTCAACTTGTTCACGATCAAATTGTCATGCATATAATTTATATCGCAAAAATTAAACCCTTCTCTTGAGTATGTTAAATTTGAGCTACATATGGATTGAAAAAGTTAACACATTCCATTCATTTATTTCATAATTGGGTAGACAAGTACAAAACCTGCAATGGTCCTATACTTAATAATGATAGTAGAGAATACATAATACTACTATTAACAAACCTTTGATCAGTAATGGTCATGAAGATATTTAATTGTCAACACATCCATGATAGGGTGGTGGCTACAATATATTTAATGCACATTATAGCAACAAGGTCTAAGATAACCACAGGATACTAGGAGAGCCAATTAATACTAGATCAACTCACATGAATGTTTTAGTGGGGAGTTCCCTCAACATAATTCCGAATCAATATTCACAATATAGAACTTGGTGTCAATGTATTACCACTTCCTATATCTCAAGGGTAAGTTGTACAATGACAAAAAACAAAGCCAATAAGAAGATACAAGGCACATTCTAAATAAATCAATGAAAACCCCAATTCTTGTATCTAGTTAAATCAATTTCTCAACCAAGTTGTGAACAAATTCTTTATATGATCATAAACTATTGATAGCAAAACCTCATGAATCAGCTCTATACCTTTAATAACCATAATCCAATCCATTATTAACCATCAAAGAAATACACCTATTTATTGAGATGAAAGAATCAAACAAAACAATAAAGAATTACAGGGAAATATCAAATAACTAGACTTTTGAACCTTGGATTCCTCCTATAAGTCCATTTGAGAGCCAAATCATGAACAGGAAACAAAGTAACAACACAGGATAAAATTAAAACCCTACCATATATCCCAACTCAGCTAGGACATGAAGCTATAAAATATTTAACAAGGAATAGTTTTACTTATATTTTTTTATCAAAAACTAATACCATACACCCGACATTCCAAGTTGAGAAACGACTTGTGAAAAGCTTACCAAATTGTTGCGCTTAGCTCTTGCTCACCTCTATTCTAGTGCCAATTTTTCTCCACCAGCAAGTAACTCCTTTCTACCTTCTCTTGCCTAAAATCCTTGCCTGAATGCTCTTTTTTAGTTAGGAGGTCAGGCAGGGCTTTTGTCTTACGCACCAGTCCTCTTGTCCTCTAGTGTGAAGATTGGATGACGTTGGGAGGGCACCATATCTTATTTATGGCACGACAACCCCTTATCCCTCATACACTACCCCTAGGATCAATGGTTGTCCCCCAACCGTATGAGCGAGGGGTTATCCCTCATTATTTCTTCAACTTCTTAGTCGGCTTGGGTAAAATGCCTCAACCCTTCTCCCTTGCTTGTATGCATTCATTCTTTCTTTCCTTTTTTCTAATGTTATTTTCTATACACACATCTATATGTATGTATGTATTGTTATTACTATTATATATAGATACATATATTTTTATTTCAGGTTAGTTCAAAAAGATTGATCTCTAGAATATGATTATCAATATTAAATCAACTAAATCTTATGGATCAAGTGATCTTCTACAAGTGATTTACATAGAGAATGTTTAGGAGGTGGAAAAGAATAATCAATGGTCACTCCTAAACATAGTGATCAACCAGAGCTCATGGTCACAACAAAAATCTTAGCAAAATACTAACAATCAAATGATTCTTATATTTGTAATTCGACCTTAATTGTAGAGAAACATGATTAAATGACATCATAATCATTCTTATGATAAAGTTGCTAAGTTTGCATTGTTTGCACCCTTGTACCTATAAAACCATTCAATTTTCTCACACACATTTCACAACAAGAGCATTAATATCTAGTTAGTCCAATAACACACATTTAAGCAAATCATTCCATCAATAGATACTAAAGCCAATTAGGTCATATAATTTTTTGTTTACTCATCAAATGTGACAATTAACACTCGAAAGTGTTAAATTTATAGCATTTATTATTGAATCCATATAAACATTCAAAATCATCATGTACAATTAATGTGCAAATGTTAGAGTTCCCGCCTTGTCCAAATTAAATAAGGACATTAAATGTTTACCACACAAAAAAAGAAAACATGGTATTTGTGGAGATGAGACATATTACTTTCCTTGTACTTCTTCAACATCCACCATAATTGGTCCAATTCAAACTCCAAATTTTGTAGCTTCCTTTCCTTGTCTTTTATTTCTACCTCATCCTTTGTCTGATTTCTTCTTACAAATAAGTTATCATCTTTTTCTCACAATAAAACAACTCCACTTTTGCATCCATAATCATACCCAAAACTATAGTTTGAACTACTATGAACTTTTCTCACAAATTCACTACTCCTAAGACTTTACTCCTACAAATTAATCTCCAAAATAATACTCCTTGCAAGTTAATGCTTTAAACTATGAATAGTATCAAGCATACCAAAAGAAACAAAGGAAGAATCATGTCAAACTCACGTCATTGAAACATAATACAACAAATCCTTTAACTCATTAACTCACATCTAACACACACACACACAAAAGCAATACAACATATAGAAAGATAAATAACCAAAAAATTAAACATGCAATATAGATAATATCTTGTTTATTTCAGAAGGAATATTTCCAAACTGTTAAACTATATCCAAATCTATCCAAATGAGTTGCTATATATAATCATAAAAGGCCTGCAAGTAAACAACTCAAAAGTAAGTAATTAAATTGAGCAATTACAGAGAACTGCTAAATTTAGTAAAAACAGACTCCTAAAACTCCATTACAGCAATTATGAATCTAAACATGGAAATTACTATATAATTTCCTAAACAATTCAACCACAAAACTAATAGAAGTGGTAGGAAATGTACCGAAGGTTCTCCTTATCAATAGTAGGGTAGGGTATTAGAGAACCAGCGTCTCCATCATGTTGGAAGGAATAAAAAAGGCTTGCGGTTCAGGAATATTGTTGAAGACAGACTTTTCCTCCATGGCTGAAAGAACACTGTCGGTCAAATAGAAAGTGAAAAGTGTAATACAAAAATTGAGAGAGTTCGTTTGACCAGAATTCACCGTAATGCAAATTTTTTCTTCTTTCAATCATTTCTCCCCTCTGCAACAGGAACACTGCAGTTTCTGAGGTAGACACGGTTTGCACCTTTATGTTTGTCCAAATAAAGTATTATTGAACCATTGAGCAACCATATACTCTTATTTTCTGTAGTCTCTGTAAATTCAAATAACTCTCTAGGAGCATCTTCAATACCTCACACTGCATTAGCATAAAGGTTGTAAGTGAATTCATGGCTCCTTCGTCCACTACAGGAAACTCCCGTAGCTTGTATAGCTGAACCAATGAAAATACCTCCAGCATAAGAAAAACTCCCCTCTCACCTAATTCTTTGGGCTCCACTCTAGGTTGGAGCAAGCAATGATTTGTAGTCGATTAAGACTCGCAAGCTTATGCAAGTCAGCTAACTGTGTCAGCATATTGCAATTGCTCAAATTAATACAGCTTAACTGTTGAAATCGACAAAATATAATTTCCACTTTGTTTAGTTGAGGGCACCTTAACCAGATCTTCCACAGTTTGATAATGCAACTATGTCCTGTGGTAAGCTTTCCATCTTTGGAAGACACAAGTGTAAATGTTCCATTTGCTTCATTCTTGCTAATGTTCCTTGCTTTATTGTTTCCTCGTCGTTTTCCACCTTCAACTTTTTCAGTTGCATTAAACTGCCCAAATCATTTATCAAAAGCAGATTTCTTCTGATCTTATTTGGACTGAATCTTATCCATGCATTTGCTGAACCAACTGCACCAAAGTATTCTAGAGTTATAAGCGTTGAGGTTGTCCTACGTCAAAATCCCCATAATTTGTCTAACTAAAACTCCAATTTTTGCAGCTTCTTTTTTTTCTTCTTTTGTTTCTAACTCAACCTTTGTCTGATTTCTCCTTACAAATAAATTAATTTTTCACATCATAGAACAACTCCACTTCTGCATCGATAGCCATACCCACAACTATAATTTGGGCTACGCATAACTCTTCTCATGGATTCTCCACTCCTACGACTTTAGGATGCTCTGATATGTAAGCAAGCCTCTACTCCTACAAGTTAATCTCCAAAAACTACTCTATTCTTTCAAGTTAATGCTCTAAACTATGAACTTTATCAAAGGCACCAGAAGAAACAGAGGAAGAATCATGTCAAACTCATGCCAAAACATAATACAACAAATGCTTTAACTCGTTAACTCAAATCTAACACATACACAAAAACGATGCAGCATTTAGTAAGATTTGAAACCAAAAAATTTAAACATGCGACATAGATAATATCGTGTTTATATCAGAAGGAATATTTCAAACTGTTTACCTATATCCAAATCTATCCAAATGAGATCCTATGTACAACCATAAAAAGGCCAGCAAGTAAATAACTTTAAAATAAGTAATTAGATCTCCTTTTCCCCAAAACTGAGCAGTTACCAAAAAAAAGCTGCTAAGATTAGTAAAAGCAAACTCCTAAAATCCCACTACAGCAGATATGAATCTAAACACGTAAGTCACAATAAAAATTTCTAAACAATCCAAGCACAAAACTGAAGGAAGTGGAAGGGAATGCACTGAAGGTTTTCTTTATCAATAGTGGAGCAGGGTATTAGAGAACCAAAATCTCCATCACGTTGGAAAGAATAAAGAAGGGCTGGCAATTTGTGTTGTAGTTCAAGAATATAGCTGAAATAAGCCTTTTTCTCCATATTTTGAAGGACAGTTAAAATAAGAAAAGATTGTCAGTCAAATAGGAAGTGAAAAGTGTCATACAAAAATTCAAAGAGTTCGTTTGACCAAAATTCACCATAATGCATATATTCTCTTCTCTCAATCATTTCTTCCCACCGCAGCAGGAATGCTTCAGTGTCTGAGGTAGACATTGTCACGGTTTGCACCTTTATGTTTCTCTGGATAAAGTATTGTTGAACCATTGAGCAACCATATACTCTTATTTTCTGTAGTCTCTGTAAATTCCAGTAACTCTCTGGGAGCATCTCCAATACCTCACACTGCATCAGTGTAAGGGTTGTAAGTGAATTCATGGCTCCTTCCTCCACCACAGGCAACTCCTGTAGCTTGTATAGCTGAACCAATGAAAACACCTCTAGCATAGGAAAAGCTCCCCTCTCACCAAATTCTTTGGGTAACATCTCTAGATTGGAGCAAGCAACGATTTGTAGATGGATAAGACTCGCAAGCTTATGCAAGTCAGGTAACTGTGTTAACATATGACAATGGTTCAAATTAATAAAGCTCAAATGTTGAAATCGACAAAAAGTAATTTCCACTTTGTTTAGTTGAGGGCAGTTTAACCAGAGCATTCTCAGTTTTGACATTGCAATTATGTCCTGTGGTAAGCTTTCCGTCCTTGCTAGACATAATTGCAAAAGTTCCATTTGCTTCATTCTTGCTAATGTTCCTTGCTTTATTGTTTCCTCGTTGTTTTCCAGCTTCAACTTTTGGAGTTGTGTTAAACTTCCCAAATCATTTATTGAAAGCAGATTTCTTCTGATCTTATTTGGACTGCATCTTATCCATGCATTTGCTGAACCAACTGCACCAAAGTATTCCAGAGATTCAAGCTTAGAGATTGTATATGGTAGAGACAGCAATTCTTTACAATATCTAATGTCCAAACTTTTCAGAGAGCGAAGCTTATCAATGTTGGACGGCAACTCCCTAATCCCAGATCCAGCAAGACCGATGATCTGGAGATTTTTAAGAGCAGTTATAGAATTAGGCAGTCTCTTGATGGGTACACGCTGTAGCCTAAGGCAAACCAGATGTTTCAAGCATCCCAGGGTTTCTGGCAACGATAGGAT
>VDFB02302755.1:0-21888 GCA_007258455.2 Sequoia sempervirens | reverse complement strand
ATCCCTCAATCCTATACCTTAAACCCGAATCCCTCAACCCTCAACTCTCAACCATTAATCCCTCAACCCTCAACCCTTAAACCCTTAATTAATCAACCCTTACAAATTTAACCCTCCACCCTCAACCCTCTACCCTATACATTAACCGTAATCCCTCAACCCTATCTCTTAAACCCTAATCCCTCAACCCTCAACCCTCAACCTTGATCCATATCCATAAACCCTCAAATCTCAACCCTTAAACCCTCAATCCTTAAATCCTAAACCCTTAAACCCTCAAACATTAACCCTATACATTAAACCCTCAACCCTATACCTTAAATCCTAATCACTCTACCATCAACCATTAAACCCTTAATTCCTCAACCCTTAATCCTTAAGACCTCAAACCTCATCCCTCTACCCTATCCATTAAACCCTCAACCCTATACCCTATATCCTCAACCCTATTCCCTCAACCCTATATGGGTAAAAGCACAAAGTTGTGTCACACTTTATAAAGGAAATGACCAACACTGATCCAATTTTTAAACTTGAATCACTAAAAAGTGACATAAATGTTTCAAATTTTGAAATGATGTAAATTAGTAAAATGTTTATTTTTTAGTATATTTTATGTTTTTATTTGAAAGAAAAATTCAAAAAATTATTTTAAACTAGTTTTTAATAAATTAAAGCTATAATTTAGTTGCTGATAAAATGTTGAAAAATGAAGTTGTATGGGATGTCAAACTTTTTATAGTAATTTTTTTTTTTTCAATTCTTTTTTGTGTATTTATAACTTAAAATTTCAGTGCATGGATTTTTTTTTTTCCAATTTTGATAAATACATATTTTTAAATAAATATTAAAATGTGCGTGAATAAAAAAACAATTGTTTTCATCAAATGTCAACTTTCATATTACATATTTATTTAAAATAGAAAAAAAACACACCATCTTATAATAGATTCTTTTATCTAGTGCATCATATTTTTTTCAATTTTTTTAAATAAGTTTTAGTATTTTTCTTTGGCATAGTAATCAACCTAATATTTTGTGCCGATAACCTACTTTTAATAAAAACAAAAAAACAAAAAATAATTAAACTATTAAAATGAATGTTTTTTTGGAAACTACACTTATGGATCTACAAAAGTGTATTCTTTATATTTTAAAAAAAAATGTTATTAACATTAGCAAGAGTTATTGAAATGTCATGTTTTTCAAATAATTTTATTTTTTGTAAATTGGACTCAAAGTGGTGAACCATACATTTTAACCAACAATTATAGTTGAAAAAGTTGTGGAAACATCTAAATTAGCTAGAATGAATCTTACTAGATCATATGTTTGACCAAAATTGATTTTTAGTTAGAAATACTTAAATTCAGTTGTGTTGATAAGTTGGCTAAAAGTGTGAAACAACTTTGTGCTTTTACTCATTATACCTTAAACCCTAAATCATCAACCCTCAAACCTAATAGCTCAACACTAAACCTCAAACCTCAACCCCACCACCCATGAGTAAACAAATCCGGAGAATCCGTCGAAAGTCGGTGGATCAGATCCGGAAAAGGATCGAAATCCGGATCGAAGTCGGGCGTCCGCTCGAGCGCAATCAGGATCGTCGAGATCCGGCACTTCAAGAAATCCTTTGAATCATCGAAATCTCGAGATCAGTCATCGGATCAATCATTTCTCGAAATCAAGGATCGTCTTCCGTCCGCGTCATCAATCCTTTTCGAATCCGGCTTTTTTCAATCATTTCGAATCAGGATCAGATCAATCCAAAGGGAGATATAAGAAGAAAGAGGTAGTGAGGCAAGGATGGAGATGGGGTTAAGGAGGGAAGAGGTATGTGAAGGATCATAATGGAAAAAACAAACCCTTAAGTGGCGAAAAATTCTGAAAAATTAGAGTTAAACAACTTGATGTAAAAATTTGAATAAGTTATCTTTATTATTTAAAAAACATGTAAGAATAGAATTTGTCGTTAATTGAATTTAGTTTCTAAACTACTAGGTTTATTTAAAAAAAATCTATTTGGTGAAAATTTGAAATTTTAATGCAGTAGTACTTAAATTTCAGGGAAAAATAAGAAGTAGGTGTCTGTCTGACCACCCTAACTACGATAAAATGATAATATTTTTTTAATATAATATTTTAGATATAAATAGAGGACTAATGTCCAAATGTGATGCATTTCTTTTTGTGAATTTTTTCTAAGTAAATAATTAATTATGAATTTTTTATTACAACTTTTAAAAAATATAATTTTTTTTTATGTTTGACCACCTTAACTTGGTCAAAATCTCATGAAATTATTATTTTTAATCATATAGTATGTGAAGCATATAATGTGATGCATGTTTCAGATTCAAAAAATGTGATACTGTTTGAAAGCTATAGATGTTTTTCAATCAGCCCATCAATCAAGAATTTTGTCATAAGTCAAATAGAAAAGGAATAATAATTGTTTATTAAATTCAAAGCAAAGAATAATTTATATTGGTGGAAAGCTGAGAATCTATTTTAAAAACTTTTTTCGTTTCATCAATTTTGGGTAAAAATAATCGTCAGCCACATACACTACACATACCCATCATATCACCACTTTTTGGCCCATGATTATCCTGTACATACCTGAAGGCAAGGTAGAGAGGGTGGGAGAGAATTAGAGAGGGTTGAGAGAAAATAGGTTTAAAAGTATTGGTTAAGAGGGAAGGAGGCGTAGAGAAAATGAAAGATAAAGCCATGACTATCCATCATTGATCATAAATTGTAAACTCTAAGCCTTATCAAAGTGGGGTAGAGAGGGACAAATAAAAATTGAAGTTGGTTTTTTTGTCAATACAATCCCTTTGGCACTTTCCAAATGTAATGCAACAATTGGAGAGTGCAAAATATTGCATTACATTTGGTGAGTGAAAAATTTGGTGCTCACCGAATGTGCTGCATTGGGAAATACCAATTCAAAGGGTTGGATGACCATTTCATGCCAATGATGTTTTTTGTAAGTGCAACAAAATTTCACACATTGTTACCATACTAACCATTAGGTTTACAAGTCTTTTAATGCAATTTTATAAAAAACCATGATGACGTTAGGATCTCTCTTACCTATATAACCATATGATTTTTTTAACGTTTTGATTATGTTAAGGTTTTCATCTATAACTTCTCTTGTTAGTGCCTCTGTTTTTTTTTTCAAAAACCAACATGTGCCTGTTTTGGTATAGGTTTTTACTCGTTCATTAAATTTTGAAACAAATTATATTTTTATAAACATGACTCCAATCTCACAATAAAAAAAAGGGTTTTCGATTAGTTTTCAAAAAATTAGGGGGTAGCATGCTCAAATTTCAACTTTTTAGGATGTGTCCACTTTGAAAATTTATTTAAAATATTATATATTCATTAAAAAATTAGCTGAAAAAATTGGGATAAACTACATGGTGTTAGCTAATTTCTCACCATTCATATTTTTGAAATAAGAAAAAACCTAACATTTTAGGGAGGCCACAATAGACACTATGTTTTTTTTTTTGATAAAAAAATGACTACTTTTGGTGGCCCCCCTTTTTGAAACCCTTAATCATTATTTTTTTTAAAATAGTAGCTTAGAAAGTAGATTTGGAGCACTACAACTCTTATCCTTATTGCACCTTCCAATTTTGAGCATAACTATCTTCATTTTCTCATGAACATTAGACTTCATTGATTTCAGAAAAAAGAAGCATCTTAAGAGGCATTTTTGTGTCACAACTTGGTGTTCTTACCCACATATGCTTGTATAAGGTGAACTATAACCTATAGCCAAATGTTGGTTTCAATGTAACTTGGATGCTCAAAATTATACAAGTCACTTGAGATTATTTTATTCAACTTGTTCATGATCAAATTGTCATGCATATAATTTATATCGCAAAAATTAAACCCTTCTCTTGAGTATGTTAAATTTGAGCTACATATGGATTGAAAAAGTTAACACATTCCATTCATTTATTTCATAATTGGGTAGACAAGTACAAAACCTGCAATGGTCCTATACTTAATAATGATAGTAGAGAATACATAATACTACTATTAACAAACCTTTGATCAGTAATGGTCATGAAGATATTTAATTGTCAACACATCCATGATAGGGTGGTGGCTACAATATATTTAATGCACATTATAGCAACAAGGTCTAAGATAACCACAGGTTACTAGGAGAGCCAATTAATACTAGATCAACTCACATGAATGTTTTAGCGGGGAGTTCCCTCAACATAATTCCGAATCAATATTCACAATATAGAACTTGGTGTCAATGTATTACCACTTCCTATATCTCAAGGGTAAGTTGTACAATGACAAAAAACAAAGCCAATAAGAAGATACAAGGCACATTCTAAATAAATCAATGAAAACCCCAATTCTCGTATCTAGTTAAATCAATTTCTCAACCAAGTTGTGAACAAATTCTTTATATGATCATAAACTATTGATAGCAAAACCTCATGAATCAGCTCTATACCTTTAATAACCATAATCCAATCCATTATTAACCATCAAAGAAATACACCTATTTATTGAGATGAAAGAATCAAACAAAACAATAAAGAATTACAGGGAAATATCAAATAACTAGACTTTTGAACCTTGGATTCCTCCTATAAGTCCATTTGAGAGCCAAATCATGAACAGGAAACAAAGTAACAACACAGGATAAAATTAAAACCCTACCATATATCCCAACTCAGCTAGGACATGAAGCTATAAAATATTTAACAAGGAATAGTTTTACTTATATTTTTTTATCAAAAACTAATACCATACACCCGACATTCCAAGTTGAGAAACGACTTGTGAAAAGCTTACCAAATTGTTGCGCTTAGCTCTTGCTCACCTCTATTCTAGTGCCAATTTTTCTCCACCAGCAAGTAACTCCTTTCTACCTTCTCTTGCCTAAAATCCTTGCCTGAATGCTCTTTTTTAGTTAGGAGGTCAGGCAGGGCTTTTGTCTTACGCACCAGTCCTCTTGTCCTCTAGTGTGAAGATTGGATGACGTTGGGAGGGCACCATATCTTATTTATGGCACGACAACCCCTTATCCCTCATACACTACCCCTAGGATCAATGGTTGTCCCCCAACCGTATGAGCGAGGGGTTATCCCTCATTATTTCTTCAACTTCTTAGTCGGCTTGGGTAAAATGCCTCAACCCTTCTCCCTTGCTTGTATGCATTCATTCTTTCTTTCCTTTTTTCTAATGTTATTTTCTATACACACATCTATATGTATGTATGTATTGTTATTACTATTATATATAGATACATATATTTTTATTTCAGGTTAGTTCAAAAAGATTGATCTCTAGAATATGATTATCAATATTAAATCAACTAAATCTTATGGATCAACTGATCTTCTACAAGTGATTTACATAGAGAATGTTTAGGAGGTGGAAAAGAATAATCAATGGTCACTCCTAAACATAGTGATCAACCAGAGCTCATGGTCACAACAAAAATCTTAGCAAAATACTAACAATCAAATGATTCTTATATTTGTAATTCGACCTTAATTGTAGAGAAACATGATTAAATGACATCATAATCATTCTTATGATAAAGTTGCTAAGTTTGCATTGTTTGCACCCTTGTACCTATAAAACCATTCAATTTTCTCACACACATTTCACAACAAGAGCATTAATATCTAGTTAGTCCAATAACACACATTTAAGCAAATCATTCCATCAATAGATACTAAAGCCAATTAGGTCATATAATTTTTTGTTTACTCATCAAATGTGACAATTAACACTCGAAAGTGTTAAATTTATAGCATTTATTATTGAATCCATATAAACATTCAAAATCATCATGTACAATTAATGTGCAAATGTTAGAGTTCCCGCCTTGTCCAAATTAAATAAGGACATTAAATGTTTACCACACAAAAAAAGAAAACATGGTATTTGTGGAGATGAGACATATTACTTTCCTTGTACTTCTTCAACATCCACCATAATTGGTCCAAGTCAAACTCCAAATTTTGTAGCTTCCTTTCCTTGTCTTTTATTTCTACCTCATCCTTTGTCTGATTTCTTCTTACAAATAAGTTATCATCTTTTTCTCACAATAAAACAACTCCACTTTTGCATCCATAATCATACCCAAAACTATAGTTTGAACTACTATGAACTTTTCTCACAAATTCACTACTCCTAAGACTTTACTCCTACAAATTAATCTCCAAAATAATACTCCTTGCAAGTTAATGCTTTAAACTATGAATAGTATCAAGCATACCAAAAGAAACAAAGGAAGAATCATGTCAAACTCACGTCATTGAAACATAATACAACAAATCCTTTAACTCATTAACTCAGATCTAACACACACACACACAAAAGCAATACAACATACAGAAAGATAAATAACCAAAAAATTAAACATGCAATATAGATAATATCTTGTTTATTTCAGAAGGAATATTTCCAAACTGTTAAACTATATCCAAATCTATCCAAATGAGTTGCTATATATAATCATAAAAGGCCTGCAAGTAAACAACTCAAAAGTAAGTAATTAAATTGAGCAATTACAGAGAACTGCTAAATTTAGTAAAAACGGACTCCTAAAACTCCATTACAGCAATTATGAATCTAAACATGGAAGTTACTATATAATTTCCTAAACAATTCAACCACAAAACTGATAGAAGTGGCAGGAAATGTACCGAAGGTTCTCCTTATCAATAGTAGGGCAAGGTATTAGAGAACCAGCGTCTCCATCATGTTGGAAGGAATAAAAAAGGCTTGCGGTTCAGGAATATTGTTGAAGACAGACTTTTCCTCCATGGCTGAAAGAACACTGTCGGTCAAATAGAAAGTGAAAAGTGTCATACAAAAATTGAGAGAGTTCGTTTGACCAGAATTCACCGTAATGCAAATTTTTTCTTCTTTCAATCATTTCTCCCCTCTGCAACAGGAACACTGCAGTTTTTGAGGTAGACACGGTTTGCACCTTTATGTTTGTCCGAATAAAGTATTATTGAACCATTGAGCAACCATATACTCTTATTTTCTGTAGTCTCTGTAAATTCAAATAACTCTCTAGGAGCATCTTCAATACCTCACACTGCATTAGCATAAAGGTTGTAAGTGAATTCATGGCTCCTTCGTCCACTACAGGAAACTCCCGTAGCTTGTATAGCTGAACCAATGAAAATACCTCCAGCATAAGAAAAGCTCCCCTCTCACCTAATTCTTTGGGCTCCACTCTAGGTTGGAGCAAGCAATGATTTGTAGTCGATTAAGACTCGCAAGCTTATGCAAGTCAGCTAACTGTGTCGGCATGTTGCAATTGCTCAAATTAATACAGCTTAACTGTTGAAATCGACAAAATATAATTTCCACTTTGTTTAGTTGAGGGCACCTTAACCAGATCTTCCACAGTTTGATAATGCAACTATGTCCTGTGGTAAGCTTTCCATCTTTGGAAGACACAAGTGTAAATGTTCCATTTGCTTCATTCTTGCTAATGTTCCTTGCTTTATTGTTTCCTCGTCGTTTTCCACCTTCAACTTTTTCAGTTGCATTAAACTGCCCAAATCATTTATCAAAAGCAGATTTCTTCTGATCTTATTTGGACTGAATCTTATCCATGCATTTGCTGAACCAACTGCACCAAAGTATTCTAGAGTTATAAGCGTTGAGGTTGTCCTACGTCAAAATCCCCATAATTTGTCTAACTAAAACTCCAATTTTTGCAGCTTCTTTTTTTTCTTCTTTTGTTTCTAACTCAACCTTTGTCTGATTTCTCCTTACAAATAAATTAATTTTTCACATCATAGAACAACTCCACTTCTGCATCGATAGCCATACCCACAACTATAATTTGGGCTACGCATAACTCTTCTCATGGATTCTCCACTCCTACGACTTTAGGGTGCTCTGATATGTAAGCAAGCCTCTACTCCTACAAGTTAATCTCCAAAAACTACTCTATTCTTTCAAGTTAATGCTCTAAACTATGAACTTTATCAAAGGCACCAGAAGAAACAGAGGAAGAATCATGTCAAACTCATGCCAAAACATAATACAACAAATGCTTTAACTCGTTAACTCAAATCTAACACATACACAAAAACGATGCAGCATTTAGTAAGATTTGAAACCAAAAAATTTAAACATGCGACATAGATAATATCGTGTTTATATCAGAAGGAATATTTCAAACTGTTTACCTATATCCAAATCTATCCAAATGAGATCCTATGTACAACCATAAAAAGGCCAGCAAGTAAATAACTTTAAAATAAGTAATTAGATCTCCTTTTCCCCAAAACTGAGCAGTTACCAAAAAAAAAGCTGCTAAGATTAGTAAAAGCAAACTCCTAAAATCCCACTACAGCAGATATGAATCTAAACACGTAAGTCACAATAGAAATTTCTAAACAATCCAAGCACAAAACTGAAGGAAGTGGAAGGGAATGCACTGAAGGTTTTCTTTATCAATAGTGGAGCAGGGTATTAGAGAAGCAAAATCTCCATCACGTTGGAAAGAATAAAGAAGGGCTGGCAATTTGTGTTGTAGTTCAAGAATATAGCTGAAATAAGCCTTTTTCTCCATATTTTGAAGGACAGTTAAAATAAGAAAAGATTGTCAGTCAAATAGGAAGTGAAAAGTGTCATACAAAAATTCAAAGAGTTCGTTTGACCAAAATTCACCATAATGCATATATTCTCTTCTCTCAATCATTTCTTCCCACCGCAGCAGGAATGCTTCAGTGTCTGAGGTAGACATTGTCACGGTTTGCACCTTTATGTTTCTCTGGATAAAGTATTGTTGAACCATTGAGCAACCATATACTCTTATTTTCTGTAGTCTCTGTAAATTCCAGTAACTCTCTGGGAGCATCTCCAATACCTCACACTGCATCAGTGTAAGGGTTGTAAGTGAATTCATGGCTCCTTCCTCCACTACAGGCAACTCCTGTAGCTTGTATAGCTGAACCAATGAAAACACCTCTAGCATAGGAAAAGCTCCCCTCTCACCAAATTCTTTGGGTAACATCTCTAGATTGGAGCAAGCAACGATTTGTAGATGGATAAGACTCGCAAGCTTATGCAAGTCAGGTAACTGTGTTAACATATGACAATGGTTCAAATTAATAAAGCTCAAATGTTGAAATCGACAAAAAGTAATTTCCACTTTGTTTAGTTGAGGGCAGTTTAACCAGAGCATTCTCAGTTTTGACATTGCAATTATGTCCTGTGGTAAGCTTTCCGTCCTTGCTAGACATAATTGCAAAAGTTCCATTTGCTTCATTCTTGCTAATGTTCCTTGCTTTATTGTTTCCTCGTTGTTTTCCAGCTTCAACTTTTGGAGTTGTGTTAAACTTCCCAAATCATTTATTGAAAGCAGATTTCTTCTGATCTTATTTGGACTGCATCTTATCCATGCATTTGCTGAACCAACTGCACCAAAGTATTCCAGAGATTCAAGCTTAGAGATTGTATATGGTAGAGACAGCAATTCTTTACAATATCTAATGTCCAAACTTTTCAGAGAGCGAAGCTTATCAATGTTGGACGGCAGCTCCCTAATCCCAGATCCAGCAAGACCGATGATCTGGAGATTTTTAAGAGCAGTTATAGAATTAGGCAGTCTCTTGATGGGTACACGCTGTAGCCTAAGGCAAACCAGATGTTTCAAGCATCCCAGGGTTTCTGGCAACGATAGGATGGACGTCTGTGACAGATCCAGGACCCGAAGAGAGGACATACTCACCATCACCTGCTTTGGAATTTCTGTTAAGTTAAGATTTCCCCCAAGTAACAACGAGCGGATACAGGGGCCTCTGAATGTATCAGTTACACTTGTCAAGCTATTGTCCATCAGTGACATTCTGATGTATCCAGAGCAGTCGTTGGCTGGAAACTGCTGTAGACCTCTGCCTGCCTGAAAGAAGCAATTCTCTTCTCTTTCAGAAATTTGTCGGGCTAAATTGTGTAACAGATCGTGTACCCTGAAACAGATCACAGACCCATACAAATCTTTCCAAACTGTTTCAATGAGACAGCGGTCGACTAACAGATTTACGTATGTATATGCAATTTGGAGTGGATTGTGCCCTGCCACCAGCCCCTCTCCAATCCATAACATGCTCACATGTGGAGTATACAGGATTTGGTCTTCCATGAAGGCAGCTAGGTAGAGAAAGCACTGTTGCAAGGAAATGTCAATGCCAGCCAAAGCATCAAAGCTTAATCGCAGCCGACCATGAAGCGGTTCTGTAAACTGTTTGATGGCCTCCGCATTCTGTAGCTTCTTGAGTATGATTTCCCATTCATCTGGATGGGTTATGCCTGCCATCGCCCGCCCGATTACTTTGATGGCCAAAGGAAGTCCCTGGCACTCTTTGCAAACGCTCCGAGCAATTTCTTCCTGTATGCCTGTTGGTAAATTTCCAGTATTATGTGGAAAAGCATGAGAAAGAAACAACTGCCAGCTATCATTCTTCATTAACTCTTGTACTTGGACAGTTGATGAGTTTGGAATCCCCATCTCTAAGAGTGCCCTTTTATTTCTGGAACTCACTATAATCACATTTGAGTCGCTGTTGGAGTTACAGGTGGAAGGCAGGGGCACACCCAACTCCTCCAACAAATGGGCGCCTCTGTCCCAAACATCATCTAGAAACAAGGCGAATCTTTGTTTCCTCAATCTCCTACTCAACCAAATTTTAACATCGTCTTCACTCCATAATTGGTTAAAATCCTCATTTGTTTTGAAGGCTATTTGGTTACCAAGATCATTTCTAAGTCCTGTTAAAAATGGAGTCTGTGAAACAGTAAGCCAAAGCAATAAGCTACTACCAAAAAGATTTTGTACCTGATGGCCGTTGAAGAATCTTTTTAGGAGAAGAGTCTTCCCTGCGCCTCCCATACCCACCACGCCTATCCGAGACTCATTTTGTACCAACTCTTCAAGTCTGGTAAGGGCCTTATCTTGTCCCACAATAAGCAGCTCCCCTATAAATTTCATGGATTCCTTCATAGGCGCAACCGAGCTTCTTGATGTTTCAGTTTCCCTGCTGGGACATTGAAGATGCTTCAGCGACTGAACAAGCTGAGTGGTAATGCCAATCATCGCCGCATTTTCTCGGTGTTCCTTGATGCTTGAAACAGTGCGACTGATTCTTTTGCTCTTTTTATAACGAGAAAAGACATCACATGTCGGTATTGGTGTTGTGCATTCTTGAACTATTTCAGTTGCTTGTTGCAGAAGCATATTCAACTTTTGCAGCCAGTTATTGACAGCCAAGGGGATAAGTTTCTCATGAGAGATAAATTGACCGGAACTCAGAGCCAATCGATAGTTCTGCAGGGCAAGGTTTATATCTTGAAGGCTGATTAGAAGCTCCTTGAGGGCTGCTAACTCTTTCCTGAACCGGATGGCAACGCTGATGTGGTAAAGGATCTCCTTGACTACAATATCGATCCCCACGCCCACCAGTCCCGCGGTTACAAGATCAGACATATTTCCTTGAAACAATGGACCAATACACAATCCGCTTGAAAAAGAAGAGATTTATTGACAGCGTTTGATCTGAGAGTGCTAATTTTTATCGTCCTTCCTGCCCTCTTGCGAAAACTATGGAAACCCAATGCCAAATAGAAAACTGAACGAGTACACGGAGTCAACGCGGAGCAAACTCTGGAAGTCTGGAAGGCCAGAAACTCTGGAAAGACCAAAAAATACTAGAAGAGTTCCACCCTCCCCGAGGTCTCTTGTTTCAAGGGATTGACAAAAGGCAACATCTATCCAGCATCCTGGATGCAATTGCCCAAATATTAAATAGTTAAAAAAATCTATTACTTTGGCCAATTCCTTGGGCTATTTGCGCATGCTCCTGCCTTGGAAGGAGAACCAGGAACAATTATATTCACATTGCCCGCGGGCTTCCAAGCTAATGCGGGGAATGAGAGTCAAAATTAGAAATAGAATTAGTATTATTTTGATTGAATATATATGCGGTGTGATGTTTTAAGGATCAAAAGTCGTTGAGATGTAGACTTCTGGACATTATAAAAGTCATTTATTCATTTTCTAATTAGCTATCCTACTAACTCGTTTCAAATTAAGAAACGTGTTTGGGGTAGGCACTTAATAAATTAAGTGAAAAATTATTAATTCTAAGGAAAAATTATATTGAATATTAGTAAAATTTATATTAAGTATCAAATGTAATGGTGAAATTTATATATTATATAAACTATCATTTAGTTTTAGAATTATCTTACTGGAATGTTCTAATGTAATTATATATTGATAAATAGTATATAGTGTTATATTTATTTTTATAGAATTTTTGGTAGGATTGGTAATATTAATCTTGCAATCTTATGACTATATATATTAATTTTAATATTTAAATAGTTGATTATTATTCATATGACTCCAAGAATCATAGAGGGAAGTTTTTAATGTAATTAAATATTATTTTCTATGAATTTGCAATATTTTTTTCAAGGTGACATTAAGTAGGGAAGTTAAATTGGTCAATGATAGCATCTTTCACAGTTGACATGAAGTGGAAGAGAATCTCACCATGAAGCATCTATGACATCATAAGAGGTGTAAGAAAACATATTTCACTATATGCAAGAAGAGAGTATATGTGTGTGTGTGTGTGTGTGTGTCTGTCTGTCTGTCTGTCTGTCTGTCTCTCTCTCTCTCTCTATATATATATATATAGGTATAGGTATAGGTACATATGTATAGGTATAGGAATATGTATATATGTATATGTATGTATGTAACATGTGTGTGTGTGTGTGTGTGTGTGTGTATTTGTTATTTTATGTTTTAATAAGTTGTTTTTGTCATTTAAGAAAATTGTGTGACAAACATTGGTTTGCTTATTCTAAACATTACAAAACTTCTCTAGCAAAGAACTTACTTTTTATTTGAATAAATAAACATAACGAGGTACATTACAATTTCTCTTTAAGAAATGATTGTAGAATTCAAACATAATTTGCATTTCATTACATTAATTGGACATAACTATTTTCATTAAGTATTATATCTTACAAAGCATTGCTCAATAATTTGGTATACAAGTATATATCACAAGTGTCATAATGATGACAAAAATTATGCTTTATCAATAATACAATGCCATGTGAAATTTAGATAATATCTATGAATAACCAAATTTTTGACTTTTCTCAATGACGAGAGAGAGAACATCAGCCTGAGTGCTTTTTCTCCAACCACAAACCAAATTTTATGAGAGTTAAAAGCCATGTCCTTTTCATGGTTTAATTTAATACATGCAAGATTCATTATCTTACAATCATGAAGGGCTAAGAAAATGTACTGTTCTCATCTGCTTCTCTTTTTCATAATTGCATTCATTCACACCTCATCCATGGTAAATTTCATTTATGAGATTTATAACTGGAATTCTTGTCTATCTGCAGAAACATGAGAGAGGTAACATCATAAATAAGGAGTCATAGGGGAAGTAAGGAAGTAAACTATTAGAAAAATGGCGAATAAAATAAAATAAAATACAACTATATAATTAATATTATATATTATAAAATAAAATGTATATAATTAATAATAATTATATGTTATTATTATAATATATTATAATAATAAGTATATTATATATCATAATATAAAAATTATATAATTTATAAGATTTATATTAATATTATATATTATAAAAATAGAAAAATATGACAAAGTATTATATATTACAAAAAATGGCAAAAAAAAAAAAAATGATTCATGGTAGGGGGTTCAATCAAACACATTTTTTAGGTTTGATCGAACCCCCTTAAAAAACATCTTTTTATTATATTTTGAAGAGGTTTGATTGAACCTGGGTTCGACTAAACAAATTTTTTAGGTTCGCCCTAACCATAGTTCGACTGAACTACCCTTTTTTCCCCTTCCCCCTCCCACGCACCAAAAATGTCTAGAATTTTGTACTTTGAAGCTCAATTTGAGAATGAAAATGGAGGAGACTTCACAAACTCAACTAGTATCAGGTAGCCCTCAGAACGAGCTATCCAACAAATATAATTATAATATGTTTTGGTTTTATTATCTATTTGTTTTTTTAAGTTTTACTAAATATAGGTTTTTCACCAAAAATGAAGCTCTCTATTTTGCACATGTGGAAAAATAGAAGATTATCATTTTTTTTTAAAATATGAGTGCACCAGATATTGGAGTCATTGATCCAACAAGAAAAACAATTTTGATACATACAATAAAAGTTACGCATTATAGGGTTGTGCTATGTCTGAATTGTAATTGGTTTGACTTTGAAACTTGATTAAAGAAAAAATATTCCATAGAAAATTATCTAACCAAGTGGAAGCACTAGATATTGTAGTTACAAATCTAAATTCGAAAGAATTAGAATTTTATCCTTCATGGAAAAGATGTTATGTGTTATACGGTGTGCGCCACTTTTTAAAAATATTGTTTTCTGAAAAAAAATACCAATTTTTTTGGGAGATGGAAAAAGAAGTGCAATCTAATTCCAAAAATTTTGAAAAAAATATTTTCAGAAAATATAGACAAAATGTGACGAGACTCTAGTTTGCATCATCTTCAAATTCCTCACAGTTTCGCCGGTATAGGTGCCCGAAAGTGAAGATTTAGTTAAAAGAAATATTTCAATGTCTAGTTTGGCCAAAAATTGTAAACCACTATTGTGGGATCACCCTTAGGCCATACAAACAATTCATCAAATTAGAAAACAAAATACTTTTATCTTTCACCATGTAGTGCTCTAGTTTTGTCACGTAAATACCCTCCTCCAAATCACCATGAAGGAAATTCATTTTCACATTCATTTGCTCATTCTCTAGACCATAAGCAACAATAACGAAATGCAAGAATCTAGTGGATGCCATTTTTGTAATAGGAGAAAATGTCTCATTGTAATCAACACCCTCAACTTGAGAGTAACCCATTGCAAGAAACTATGATTTTTGCTTCTCAATACCTCTATATAAACCCGCCTTTTACTTGAACACCCATTTGCAACCAACACATTTTTGTTCTTCAGGCAATGGTATAATATCCTATGTATTAGTATTTTTCAAATCTTCCATTTCTTTATCTATAGAAATTTTCTAGGATTCTACATCATTCATACCTAATGCCTCTTCTATAGATATGGGTTTGTTAATGTTAGTATTCAAAGAAAAAATACATCTCCAATGATCAGGCAAATACCTTCTAGGTGGTTGTTTATGTCTTATAGTCCTTCAAACAAGCCGAGTTGGAGGTTCTTCCTCCTCTTCTAAAGATTTAAAGCTAGATGAGCTCTCCTCAACTTTTTGTCTATCCAAGGGCCTTGACTCAACTTTCTTGGGTGTAGAAGGAAGTTGAATAAAATATTCCTCTTTTGTTTATTTTGGATGCAATGTAATAGAAGAATACTTGGTTTCTCTAAAAATAATACTTCTACTTTATTACCTTTTGTGCCATATTATCCCACAACTTGTATCCATTCACACCATAGCTATATCCGATCAAGATACATTTCACAACATTATTATCCATTTTTTTTGCTTCTCCTTTGGTACATGTGCATATACCCCACAACCAAAAACTCTAAGATGTCTTAGTGAAGGATTGTGAGATGACCATGCCTCTATATATGTCTTATCAACAATATATTATGTAAGAGACCTATTAATCAGGTAACAAGTAGTGACAACATAGTAGTGCCTTAAACCATCAACCCTCAACCCTTAAAGCCTAATACCTCAACCCTCAACCCTTAAACCCTTAAACCCTTAAATATCAACCCTCAACCCTTAACACTCAAATCTCAACCCTCAACCCTTAATGCTCAAACCTTAAACCCTAATCCATCAACCCTCATCCCTTAAGCCCTCAAACTTCAACCCTCATATGTCAATCCTCTACCATTTACCCTATACAATAAGCCCTCAACCCTCAACCCTCAACCCTTAAACCCTTAATCCCTCAACCTTCAACCCTTAAAACCTCAACCTTCAACCCTCAACCCTTAAGCCCTCAAACCTTAAACCATTAATCCCTCAACCCTCAACCCTTAAAATTTCAACCCTCTACCTTATACATTAAAACATCAACCCTATGCCTTAAACCCTATTTCGTCAACCCTCAACCCTAATAGATATCCATAAGCCCTCAAACCTTAAACCCTTAATCCCTCAACCCTCAACCCTTAAAATTTCAACCCTCTACCCTATACATTAAAACATCAACCCTATGCCTTAAACCCTATTTCGTCAACCCTCAACCCTAATAGATATCCATAAACCCTCAAGCCTCAACTCTTAAACCCTAAACCCTCAACCCTTAAACCCTAAGCCCTTAAACCCTCAACCATCAACACTTAAACCTTCAACCCTCAACCCTTAAAACCTCAACCCGAAACCCTCTACCCTGTACATTAAATTCTTAACCCTAACCACTCAACCTTATAACTTAAACCCTAATCCATCAACCCTCAACCCTTAAAATGTCAACATCAACTGTCAACCCTTAAACCCACAACTCTCAAGCCTCAACCCTTAAGCCTGTAAGCCATCAATACTCAACCCTCAACCATAATCCCTCAACCCTATACCTTAAACCATAATCCCTCAACCCTCAACCCTTAAACCCTCATCTCTCATCCCTCAACCATTAAAAAGTCAACCCTTAAACCCTAATCCCTCAACCCTTAAACCCTAGTCCCTTAACCCTAAACCATCAACCTTTAAACCCTAATGCCTCAACCCTAAACCCTAAACCCTTAACCTTTAAACCATGATGCCTTAACCCTCAACCCTTAAAGCTTCAACCCTCAACAGCGAATCCTTAAACCGTCAACCCTCAGGCTTCAAGCGTTAAACCATAAACCCTTAAATCCTTAAATCCTCAACCCTTAACCCTAATCCCTCAACCCTCTTCCCTTAAACCCTCAACCCTTAAACCCTAATCCGTCAACCCTTAAACCCTCAACTCTTAAACCCCAATCCCTCAACCCTTAACCCTTAAACCCTCAACCCTATAAATTAAACAATCAACCCTAAACCCTCTACCATATACCTTAAACCCTAATCTCTCAACCCTCAACCCTTAAACCATAATCCCTCAATGCTTAAACCCTTAACCCTCAACCCCCTACCCTATACATTAAACCTTCAACCCTAATACCTAAAACCTATACCTTAAACCTTAATTCCTCAACCTTTAACCCTAAAGCCATAATCCATCAACCCTCAACCCTATTCCCTTTTCCTAAAATATCAACCCTCAACCCTAATCCCTCAACCTTATGTACCTTAAAACTTAATCTCTAAAACCTTAAACCCTCAAACCTTAAACCCTAATCCCTTAACCCCTAAACCCTTAACCTTCATCCCTCAGCCCTTAAACCCTAATCCCTCAACTCTCAACATTTAAACCCTCAACCCTCAACCCTTACCCTCAACCCTCAATCCTCAACCCTCAACCCTTAAACCCTAATCTCTCAACCCTCAGCCATGATCCCTATCCCTAAGCCCTCAACCCTATACCTTAAACCCTAATCCCTCAAGCCTCAAACCTAAAAACCTAAAGTCATAAACCCTTAAACCATCAACCCTCTATCATCTAGGTACCTATATAGTAAACCCTTAACCCTAATCCCTCAATCCTATACCTTAAACCCGAATCCCTCAACCCTCAACTCTCAACCATTAATCCCTCAACCCTCAACCCTTAAACCCTTAATTAATCAACCCTTAAAAATTTAACCCTCCACCCTCAACCCTCTACCCTATACATTAACCGTAATCCCTCAACCCTATATCTTAAACCCTAATCCCTCAACCCTCAACCCTCAACCCTGATCCATATCCATAAACCCTCAAATCTCAACCCTTAAACCCTCAATCCTTAAATCCTAAACCCTTAAACCCTCAAACATTAACCCTATACATTAAACCCTCAACCCTATACCTTAAATCCTAATCACTCTACCATCAACCATTAAACCCTTAATTCCTCAACCCTTAATCCTTAAGACCTCAAACCTCATCCCTCTACCCTATCCATTAAACCCTCAACCCTATACCCTATATCCTCAACCCTATTCCCTCAATCCTATATGGGTAAAAGCACAAAGTTGTGTCACACTTTATAAAGGAAATGACCAACACTGATCCAATTTTTAAACTTGAATCACTAAAAAGTGACATAAATGTTTCAAATTTTGAAATGATGTAAACAGTGCCTGCCTTTTCAGGCATTTGTTTTGGCCTGGTTAAAAACATTCAACTGAAGCTCTGACAAACCAGTTGCACCTTAAATACCATGTTAAACAAAGTTTGTGAGCCCAAACCAGAGAAAATTTTTTTCCTCAGTACCCCTTTTCACAAAAAATTTTCATAACTAAAATTGATTTTTTCCAATTTTGATAAATACATATTTTTAAATAAATATTAAAATGTGCGTGAATAAAAAAACAACTGTTTTCATCAAATGTCAACTTTCATATTACATATTTATCTAAAATATAAAAAAAACACACCATCTTATAATAGATTCTTTTATCTAGTGCATCATATTTTTTACAATTTTTTTAAATAAGTTTTAGTATTTTTCTTTGGCATAGTAATCAACCTAATATTTTGTGCCGATAACCTACTTTTAGTAAAAACAAAAAAACAAAAAATAATTAAACTATTAAAATGAATGTTTTTTTGGAAACTACACTTATGGATCTACAAAAGTGTATTCTTTATATTTTTTAAAAAAATGTTATTAACATTAGCAAGAGTTATTGAACTGTCATGTTTTTCAAATAATTTTATTTTTTGTAAATTGGACTCAAAGTGGTGAACCATATATTTTAACCAACAATTTTAGTTGAAAAAGTTGTGGAAACATCTAAATTAGCTAGAATGAATCTTACTAGATCATATGTTTGACCAAAATTGATTTTTAGTTAGAAATACTTAAATTCAGTTGTGTTGATAAGTTGGCTAAAAGTGTGAAACAACTTTCTGCTTTTACTCATTATACCTTAAACCCTAAATCATCAACCCTCAAACCTAATAGCTCAACACTAAACCTCAAACCTCAACCCTACACCTTATGCATTAAACCCTTAAACCTAATCCCTCAACCCTATAGCTTAAACCCTAGTCCCTTAAACCCTAAGGAGGGAAGACAAGGTAGAGAGGGTGGGAGAAGGGTAGTTAATAAGTCAAGGAGGGAGAGTTAGAGAGGGAAAGAGGGAAGGAGGGAGATTCATGGAGATGCGGATAGAGAGGGTGGGAGGAAGGGGTGGTGATTAAGAGAAAGGAGATACATGGGAAAGAAACAATAATAAAGGGGGAGAGAAGAAGAGAGACATAGGGAGGCAAGGATATAGATGGGGGTAAGGAGGGAAGGAAACATAGAGAGGGAGATAGGGAGAGAGAGAGAGTGAGAGAGACTTAGAGAGGGGGGAGAGAGAATAGAGGGAGAGTGAAAAGGATGTATAAGTAGAGGAGTAACAAGGGATGGAGTGAGAGGTACACATGGATGGAGTGAGAGACATACTAAGGAGGAGATAAAGAGGTGATGACCTAGAGAGGGGAGGGACAAGATGAGAGAGAAGAACAAGATGAGAGATAGAAGGGGGAGAGAGGTGGGTAATAAGAAAAGGTTGGAGAGACTTGGAGATGGGGAGAGAGAGAAGAAAGAGGTGAGATACAAAGGGGGAGAGAGGTGGGTAATGAGACGAGGGATAGACTTGGAGATTGGGAGAGAGAGGGGTTGAGAGGGAGAGGTAGTGATTGATAGAAAGGAGAGAGATGGGTAAGAAATAGTAACAAAGGGAGATATAAGAAGAAAGAGGTAGTGAGGCAAGGATGGAGATGGGGTTAAGGAGGGAAGAGGTATGTGAAGGATCATAATGGAAAAAACAAACCCTTAAGTGGCGAAAAATTCTGAAAAATTAGAGTTAAACAACTTGATGTAAAAATTTGAATAAGTTATCTTTATTATTTAAAAAATATGTAAGAATAGAATTTGTCGTTAATTGAATTTAGTTTCTAAACTACTAGGTTTATTTAAAAAAAAATCTATTTGGTGAAAATTTGAAATTTTAATGCAGTAGTACTTAAATTTCAGGGAAAAATAAGAAGTAGGTGTCTGTCTGACCACCCTAACTACAATAAAATGATAATATTTTTTTAATATAATATTTTAGATATAAATAGAGGACTAATGTCCAAATGTGATGCATTTCTTTTTGTGAATTTTTTCTAAGTAAATAATTAATTATGAATTTTTTATTACAACTTTTAAAAAATATAATTTTTTTTTATGTTTGACCACCTTAACTTGGTCAAAATCTCATGAAATTATTATTTTTAATCATATAGTATGTGAAGCATATAATGTGATGCATGTTTCAGATTCAAAAAATGTGATACTGTTTGAAAGCTATAGATGTTTTTCAATCAGCCCATCAATCAAGAATTTTGTCATAAGTCAAATAGAAAAGGAATAATAATTGTTTATTAAATTCAAAGCAAAGAATAATTTATATTGGTGGAAAGCTGAGAATCTATTTTAAAAACTTTTTTCGTTTCATCAATTTTGGGTAAAAATAATCGTCAGCCACATACACTACACATACCCATCATATCACCACTTTTTGGCCCATGATTATCCTGTACATACCTGAAGGCAAGGTAGAGAGGGTGGGAGAGAATTAGAGAGGGTTGAGAGAAAATAGGTTTAAAAGTATTGGTTAAGAGGGAAGGAGGCGTAGAGAAAATGAAAGATAAAGCCATGACTATCCATCATTGATCATAAATTGTAAACTCTAAGCCTTATCAAAGTGGGGTAGAGAGGGACAAATAAAAATTGAAGTTGGTTTTTTTGTCAATACAATCCCTTTGGCACTTTCCAAATGTAATGCAACAATTGGAGAGTGCAAAATATTGCATTACATTTGGTGAGTGAAAAATTTGGTGCTCACCGAATGTGCTGCATTGGGAAATACCAATTCAAAGGGTTGGATGACCATTTCATGCCAATGATGTTTTTTGTAAGTGCAACAAAATTTCACACATTGTTACCATACTAACCATTAGGTTTACAAGTCTTTTAATGCAATTTTATAAAAAACCATGATGACATTAGGATCTCTCTTACCTATATAACCGTATGATTTTTTTAACGTTTTGATTATGTTAAGGTTTTCATCTATAACTTCTCTTGTTAGTGCCTCTGTTTTTTTTTTCAAAAACCAACATGTGCCTGTTTTGGTATAGGTTTTTACTCGTTCATCAAATTTTGAAACAAATTATATTTTTATAAACATGACTCCAATCTCACAATAAAAAAAAAAAGGTTTTCGATTAGTTTTCAAAAAATTAGGGGGTAGCATGCTCAAATTTCAACTTTTTAGGATGTGTCCACTTTGAAAATTTATTTAAAATATTATATATTCATTAAAAAATTAGCTGAAAAAATTGGGATAAACTACATGGTGTTAGCTAATTTCTCACCATTCATATTTTTGAAATAAGAAAAAACCTAACATTTTAGGGAGGCCACAATAGACACTATGTTTTTTTTTTTGATAAAAAAATGACTACTTTTGGTGGCCCCCCTTTTTGAAACCCTTAATCATTATTTTTTTTAAAATAGTAGCTTAGAAAGTAGATTTGGAGCACTACAACTCTTATCCTTATTGCACCTTCCAATTTTGAGCATAACTATCTTCATTTTCTCATGAACATTAGACTTCATTGATTTCAGAAAAAAGAAGCATCTTAAGAGGCATTTTTGTGTCACAACTTGGTGTTCTTACCCACATATGCTTGTATAAGGTGAACTATAACCTATAGCCA